>OZ010652.1:73748571-74023571 GCA_963932375.1 Phania funesta | reverse complement strand
TTCTAACTGGTTCAATCGGTTTATATTGCTAAGGCTTACCTCATGGACATATTTGATGTCCAGCAGCATGTCATCATGTGTCACATTTGCTAGTACTGGCGGTAATGCTTGAACCTTCGTGATCGAGCTGCTTGAGTAAGTATGATTCTTTATTACTACAGACTCGTTGGAAAGTTGCAGAAGATAGGTGCCATTCATAAACTCGGTTTTGCCATTCGACTCAATGAAACCTTTGTGGTTGGTCACATAGATAATATCGTCACTCAATAACTCAACGATTTCTTCTTGGGTACGTCTGTATTTACATCTTGCTGATCCGCCTGTGAGAATGCGGTTACAGATGCTCTTTTGCAGACTGTCGAATTACTTATTAAAAGGCATTCGCCTGTGATGCCATAGGTTTCCGCTTCATTAACAAGCACCCTCTCAAACGACTGATCTATTTGCTTCCCTTCAATGATAGTAGCTCTAATCAAAAGCAAGTTATAAAAGCTTCTTCCGAGCTTTGGTATGTACAGAATGTACAATAGCGATGGACCATTTGTATAAATTGATGGCGTTCCATACTCCACTGCTTCTATTGCATTGCTATAAGGTAACGTTTCCAGCTCGTCAATTACTCTATTGATCTCTGATTGGTTTAACAGATTTGTGTTGATAATACCACTCTTGGCCAACCGACATGCTCGGACAATTTCATTTATTTCATCCCTCAAAATGATGACCTCGTTGATAGTACTTTGTTCCATTAAGGTGAAGTCCTTACCGTTCATTACACTGTTCACTTTGGTTGAATCGGGACTTCCTGCAACCCACTTCCAAGCCGATCCGATCCAATCGATTGATCTAGCCGTCCTTCTTTTTATATTTGTCAATTCATCAAGGCGTTCTTGTACCTGCAGCATGTGGTGCAAAATGAATTCCTTGTTTCTGCTCGGCGGAATGTGCTTCTGAATAAGGGATGATATGTTTGCAGCCATTTCCCTGTACTCTTCTAAGTTGATGACGTGCACTAATTTAAAGTTCCCATCGACTATCCATCCACTTCCAACCTTTAATGAAACCAGTGATGTTTTGTACTGGTAGATTTGTACATTAATAACAAAAGAAATCAGGTTGAATCCGATGAAGAGAATAAACTTGAGATGCATGGTTAAAAAAATTTAATTTCTGAAAATAGTATAAATTAATTATATCGATGAAAATGAGGCGATGTCCTGACAATGAAATGTTTAAATGACAAATAATTAGATTTAAGTTTTAATTTTGCTTAAAAGTGCCCTTCCCTTTTTTATATATATATATATTTTTCCTTTTCTCTTTATATTCAAGAAGTATTGGTTAAGTGAGTGAGACGACAAAGGATCTATAATTATTTATAATTGTTTTTCTTTGGACTTTGCCCATTTAAATTCTTTATGTGTTCCTTGTGAATCTTTCTTCCACTTCTTGTCAGCACAGTTACCCTATTATCTTTTTCAACTACTTCTTTTCTAAATAGCGCTTTGTTTTTTCCCTGGATGGTCCTAATAGATTCTATCACCCTTCCTATATTTTTTAGGGCTTTGCCTCTTTCTATTTATTATTGCGTTGCAAGCCGCCATATTTCTTTTTAGCAAGTGCCTGAGGTCAGTATTGATCTTCTTCTGTACTGATAGTAGGTTTTCGTAGTTTGCTCCTATGTTTCTATTGAAGAATAAGTCACGAGGTCTTTTCTTTGTTGTTGAATGGATGGTATTGTTGTACCTATCGACACAGATTTCAATTAATTCCTTTACTGATAGATTCGGGTATTCGACCCTTAAACACCTATAGATTTCAATTATTGTTGAAGGCAGTCTCTCAACTTGCCCGTTTACCTCACTTCTTTGTACTGGTGTAAGGTATAATTTAATACCCAGTGACTTGATGAAGGTTTCTACTAAAGGGCTTAAGAAGCTGCGTTCATTATCAGTAACTAGCATTTTTGGCACTGTGAAATAATGCAAAATTTTAATTAGTTTTTTCCTCACCTGTACCAATGATCTATCCTTAATACTAAAGAATTTAGTCCCTGAATTTCCACAATATTTAGGATCTGGTGTATCTTGGCGATGTATTTGTGGAGGTTTCCTGTCATACTTGCATTTATTACATACGTCGCAACTGGCAACATATTTCTTTATACTAGCGCGCAAATGCGGGAAATAAAACTGCTCCAAAATTTGTTCACCATTTTCTCTGGGATTACGGTGTGCTCTTCTATGTTCAGATTCGATTATTTCGAACTGCCGTTCTTTTGAAGTAATGTCTGTAACTAGCTTCTGCGTAATCCTTACTTTATACTTAGAAAAATGATCGATATAAATTTCCTGTATGACACCAAAAAGACTTTCTGGTGTTTTTACGCCATTAAGGATATTTGGGCGAAGTTTTTCCTTCAACAAAGTCACAAGTTCTTCCTTAGACCAGTTTTTTGAAGAAATAAAATGTGTAGTATATCCTCGGTGTGGTTCCTCCATTGCCGTTATATCCATTCCCATTCCTATTATAATCTGGTTCTTAAAGACGTTTATAGGTACTTCTACATGAGGTATTAAGTCAGAAGCATCTTGTTCTGCACTGTGAACTGTTTCCGTTGATGAAACGTCATTGTCTTCTCGACTCTCTGAAGCAGTTAACGTTTTATCCGAATTCATAGTCATTCCCTCACTCGCTGTATCAGTAGAAGAATGATATATATAATTTGATACGGTTTTTAATCTTGAAAGGGCATCTGCCACGTGGTTCGATTTACCAGGCTTATAAATCAACTCGTGGCTATACTCTTCTATACGTGCCTTCCATCTTTTTAATTTGGCGTTAAAATTCCTGTTTCCTATCGCAAACGTCAACGGTTGATGATCAGTGTAGATCTTAATTTTTTCGCACCATATAAGTAATTTCGAAGATTGTCAAGAGCCCAAACAATAGCCAACATCTCTTTCTCGTTGGTGGCGTAATTCTCTTCAGTTTTGTTGAGCGATCGAGAAATATATGCTATGGGTTTCTCCTTGCCGATCTCACCCTGTGACAAGACGGCACCAATCGCGGTATTAGAGGCGTCCGTCGTTAAATTAACCGGTTTCTCAAAGTATGGGAATGCCAGGATCTCAGCTGTAGTTAACATAGATTTAAGTCTATCGAAAGACTGCAAAGATTCATCATTCAGAATAATTGGCACCTTTTTGGACTGCCTAGCTTTTATTTGGGCATGCTCTCCTCTTGTAAGGTTTGTAAGGGGCTTTGCCACCTTTGCATAGTCGCGAATAAATCTTCTATAATATGAGGTCATTCCCAGGAATCTTTTCAACTCTTTTAGGTTCGTAGGTGGTAACAAATTTTCAATGGACTTTACCTTGGCAGGATCCGGTCTTATTCCTTCAGACCCAACGATATAGCCAAGGAATTCTACCTCAGTTTTCATGAAATGCGTTTTATCAAGATTTACCTTTAGATTAGCTTCATGAAGCCTTGCAGAAATTGTATCCACGTTCTTCAAGTGACTCTCCATATTTTCGCCGATTACGATTAGATCATCAATATAAACAAAACAGATTCTTCCTATGTACTCGCGGAGGACATCATCTATCATTCTCTGAAATATTGCCGCCGAATTCTTTAAGCCAAAAGGCAATCTTAAATATTCAAATTTACCGTTCGCTCTTGAAATATCGGTTTTTGGGATATCCTTTGGTTTCATGGCAATTTGGTGAAAGCATGATGTAAGATCGATTGTTGTGAAATACTTTGATTTGCCTAAACTAGCTAAAGTAGAAGTAATGTCAGGGATTGGGTAGGTATCTGGAATAGTTACAGCATTTAAACGCTTGAAGTCCACTACCATTCGATATTGCTTTTCGCCACTGGGTTTGGGCTTCTTTGGCACGACCCATATGGGTGAATTGTACGGACTTTTGGATGGCCTTATTACTCCTTCTGAAAGTAGTTCCTTTATCTGTCTTTCTACTTCCTCTCTCATACTGACTGGATATGGATAGCTTTTTGTATATATTGGTTCTTCTGTGCTTGTCCTGATTTCTGCCTGGACATTTGTTGATGCAAGTTCGCTACCATCGAGTGGTCCGAAAAGTGGCTTATACTTACAAATAAGACTTTCTATTCTCGACCTCACTTCTGGCACATATTCCTCACCAAATATATAATTTGACTCAGCAGTTATTTTTTCTTTTAGCGGAATTTTAAAACTATTTTTCAAAACTAAAACATTTTCTTTCCTATCAACTAAAGCACCTAAACCCTTAAGTGTATTATCCCCAATAATACCATCAAATGTTTTTAGTGTCGGCAAGACATAAAATTCAATAGGTTCTTTTATTCCAAAAAATTTTAAAAATGGTCCAGTTACTTTTCTGTCTATACACACATCTCCTCCTACTGACCGTACATTTATTGGTCTTTCTAAAATTATGCTACCGTGTGATAAGCGAGGGCTACAAAAGTTCTTGTAAGAGCCCGTGTCGACCAAAAAACATAAAATACCACCAGTAGCAGAAGGGTACTCTATATAGGGTAAACTTGAGGGCCTTCACCCATAAAATTTACCTCTCCTACCGTCTCATCATTACGGGAATCTTCCTCCAGCTGATTTGTAGCTATATGGTCCTCTTCAGAAAAGGTTTCTATGGGATAGAGTCTAGGCTGTTTGTAGCCTGTATTTATTTCGGATGAGCCTCTTTTCTCAGTTGTCCTAGGGTTGTTTATGTAATTTACCCGTCGAGATTGTATTGTCCTATCAATTTATATAGGTTCCTGTTTTATGGCCGGATATCGTGGGGGTAAAGCTAGCTTATAGTTGGAATATTCATTTGTCCGAAAGTTAGAATAGTTGTTGTTGTGTTGCCAATTTCTAGGCCTATAATCTTTATTCTGCCATCCCGAACGCGCAGCAAACAATTTTGGTGGCCTTGAAGGCACAGGACGATGAGTTGTCTCCGTGTGGATTGAGTCGTGAGGCTTCGTTTTTGCATAAATTATATTGTTTCGCATCGTTAGGTTTTGCAATTCTAGGCAAGCGGAGTATGCTTCAGGGAGCGTTCTGGGTCGCTGTATAATAATCATACGGGATTAGCGAAAGTTGGTGATTAACCGTCGAATAAAAGTCATCCATTGTCGAGGATCCCTGGGAAAGCTGATTGAGCTGATGTTCCAGAGTTTGGATGTCTCGTTTATCAGCGTAGTGGAGTGAAAGGATTCTTTTGATTTCTGCCCAATCGCTATTAAATACGTTATAGGATACCAGAGCTGTATCCGCAGCGCCAATAATTTTTTGACGAATGCTCTGGATAATTGCACGATAAATCGGCTTATCCCTGACAATTTCAAAATCCTTCAGTATGGTTTCCACAGAATTAACCCAGGATACATACTGGGTTGGATTACCCTCAAATGTTCTTAAATCTCTTACACTATCAGGAAGACGGCTTATATCTCTTAACTCGGTTTCGGTTCGTGGTCGTTGAAGAGATACCTCCTCTGTGACCACTGGGACACCCGCGGTGGTCTGCCTACCCTCAAGAAGCGCTAATCTACCCAAAACTTCTCCTAGAGTATTGTTACCGAGATTTGATTCTAGAGTTACTATACGTGTTTCAACAGACTTGAGCTGTTCCATAAACCGATTTATGGCTCCAGTCAAAGTCGTTAATGTAGCTTTTACATCCTCCATCGTTTTATATTAAGCTGACAAGAAGGAAAAAATAAATTCACTTACCTGCAATATGTATCAGGAACACTTTAAAATAAATGAAAGATCCTTGACCGTTGCACAGTTTCACTGCACTTCTGTTTGTTAAAATTTTTTCTACGTTAATTTTTCAATATTTGTTTGTTTCAATTTTAAGATACTCCTAATTTTTCAATATATTTTTTACTTTCGTTTCTCTTTTTCAATTTTACTTTCAATTTTTAAATTTTCGCTTTCAATTTTAAAAGAATATCTTCTTTTTTAATTCTTAATTTCGTTTCAATTTTTTTTCCAATCTTTATTTCAGGAATCAATATACTATTTTTTTTATCTTAACTTTTGCTTTTCCTTTTCAATTTTTAATTTTATACATTGCTTCGGTTTTCAATTTTTCTTTTTTATTTTAGGGATCAATTTTAAAAGCATAATATGCTTATATATTATTTTCTTTTATATTTCGCTTTTCTTTTTTAATTTTCAAATTTATATTTTGTTTCAATTTTACATTTGTTTTTTAGTTTTATTTTAAAAATCAAGCACACATTCTTTCTTATTTCAATTTTAACTTTTCTTTTTCAATTCTTTGTATTAATATTTTTATGTATTAAAATTTATCTTTATTATTTTTCACTAGAGAGCCTTGGCTAGGATACGCGTCGCGACGGCTCAAAACCCTTTTGTCCCCGCGGAAGCTCCGTATGGTTCCTTTTTGGTGCCCCACTTTGATTATCGCGGGAACCAACTGGGGTACGGGTGACTCTACTTTCACTCCGATAACCTTCTGTGATTTTTTGTGTTAGGATCACCAGGAATATCGGTTTGGTGAAGGGGGATTGGTTCTATTTATTGTTTTTATATTATTTTCAGTTTTTTATTAATCCTGGATTGATCCGAAGATATCGCAGGAGAGACTTTATTTTTGTTCCTGGAGGGCTCTGTAGAGATCGCAGAAACGTTTGTTATAATTTTATTTTTTATGAAGGACCTTTTTTCAGGTCCTTGCTCGGGCGCCAGTTAAAGGATTTTGAACGGTTTAACCTAAAAAAATATCTTCAGTCGCGTCAACTCGCGACTTCGTAATTGGATCTGAAGCGCATGCTGAATTAAAAATATTAAAAGTGCTTGAGTTGCACTATAATAATAGTGATAATAATAATAATAATAATAATAATAATAATAATAATAATAATAATAATAATAATGATAATAATAATAATAATAATAAGTTTTTATTGTTTATTCCGAACTACAAATATTATTAATTAATTGTTAATTAATTTCAACCTTTAGGCATGATAACGTGCGTAGCGGCATAGAAAATGCATTCCATTCAGCTAGATGTCTAATAGAATTAAAAACTTTTACTGTTTTCAAAAAAGGTTGTCCATATTAAATAAATAATTCTCTTTCTGAATAGGTTGAAATTAATTGACAATTAATTAATAATAATAATAATAATAATAATAATAATAATAATAATAATAATAATAATAATGATAATAATAATAATAATAATAATAATAATAATAATAATAATAATAATAATAATAATAATAATAATAAAATTAATAATAATAATAGTAATAATATTTAAGTACATGTATATTTCTATAATATAATAATAATAATAATAATAATAATAATAATAATAATAATAATAATAATAATAATAATACTAATAATAATAATAAAATAATAATAATAATAATAAAGTTAAAGGATTTTGAACGGTTTAACCTAAAAAAATATCTTGAGTCGCGCCAACTCCCGTCCCGCAGATCTGGGAGTCTATGGTTTGTAGTTGAATATTTAGCTTTGGAAGATTCAATTTTCTTGTTTGCCGATACCAAAGCCATCCAATGCACAAAGTCATTGAGGCAACAATCATAACATTAATCCCAACTGTACCATTGAGCCTTACTTCTAACTGGTTCAATCGGTTTATATTGCTAAGGCTTACCTCATGGACATATTTGATGTCCAGCAGCATGTCATCATGTGTCACATTTGCTAGTACTGGCGGTAATGCTTGAACCTTCGTGATCGAGCTGCTTGAGTAAGTATGATTCTTTATTACTACAGACTCGTTGGAAAGTTGCAGAAGATAGGTGCCATTCATAAACTCGGTTTTGCCATTCGACTCAATGAAACCTTTGTGGTTGGTCACATAGATAATATCGTCACTCAATAACTCAACGATTTCTTCTTGGGTACGTCTGTATTTACATCTTGCTGATCCGCCTGTGAGAATGCGGTTACAGATGCTCTTTTGCAGACTGTCGAATTACTTATTAAAAGGCATTCGCCTGTGATGCCATAGGTTTCCGCTTCATTAACAAGCACCCTCTCAAACGACTGATCTATTTGCTTCCCTTCAATGATAGTAGCTCTAATCAAAAGCAAGTTATAAAAGCTTCTTCCGAGCTTTGGTATGTACAGAATGTACAATAGCGATGGACCATTTGTATAAATTGATGGCGTTCCATACTCCACTGCTTCTATTGCATTGCTATAAGGTAACGTTTCCAGCTCGTCAATTACTCTATTGATCTCTGATTGGTTTAACAGATTTGTGTTGATAATACCACTCTTGGCCAACCGACATGCTCGGACAATTTCATTTATTTCATCCCTCAAAATGATGACCTCGTTGATAGTACTTTGTTCCATTAAGGTGAAGTCCTTACCGTTCATTACACTGTTCACTTTGGTGACAATTTCATTTATCTTCCTAACCACTTGGTTGGTTGCCCGCTGAAGATCTTTATTAATTTTATATTGTTCGTTGTTATTCGTGATGATATTCTCCTGACTTCTTAGTATGTTATTCCAGTCTGTTGAATCGGGACTTCCTGCAACCCACTTCCAAGCCGATCCGATCCAATCGATTGATCTAGCCGTCCTTCTTTTTATATTTGTCAATTCATCAAGGCGTTCTTGTACCTGCAGCATGTGGTGCAAAATGAATTCCTTGTTTCTGCTCGGCGGAATGTGCTTCTGAATAAGGGATGATATGTTTGCAGCCATTTCCCTGTACTCTTCTAAGTTGATGACGTGCACTAATTTAAAGTTCCCATCGACTATCCATCCACTTCCAACCTTTAATGAAACCAGTGATGTTTTGTACTGGTAGATTTGTACATTAATAACAAAAGAAATCAGGTTGAATCCGATGAAGAGAATAAACTTGAGATGCATGGTTAAAAAAATTTAATTTCTGAAAATAGTATAAATTAATTATATCGATGAAAATGAGGCGATGTCCTGACAATGAAATGTTTAAATGACAAATAATTAGATTTAAGTTTTAATTTTGCTTAAAAGTGCCCTTCCCTTTTTTATATATATATACATTTTTCCTTTTCTCTTTATATTCAAGAAGTATTGGTTAAGTGAGTGAGACGACAAAGGATCTATAATTATTTATAATTGTTTTTCTTTGGACTTTGCCCATTTAAATTCTTTATGTGTTCCTTGTGAATCTTTCTTCCACTTCTTGTCAGCACAGTTACCCTATTATCTTTTTCAACTACTTCTTTTCTAAATAGCGCTTTGTTTTTTCCCTGGATGGTCCTAATAGATTCTATCACCCTTCCTATATTTTTTAGGGCTTTGCCTCTTTCTATTTATTATTGCGTTGCAAGCCGCCATATTTCTTTTTAGCAAGTGCCTGAGGTCAGTATTGATCTTCTTCTGTACTGATAGTAGGTTTTCGTAGTTTGCTCCTATGTTTCTATTGAAGAATAAGTCACGAGGTCTTTTCTTTGTTGTTGAATGGATGGTATTGTTGTACCTATCGACACAGATTTCAATTAATTCCTTTACTGATAGATTCGGGTATTCGACCCTTAAACACCTATAGATTTCAATTATTGTTGAAGGCAGTCTCTCAACTTGCCCGTTTACCTCACTTCTTTGTACTGGTGTAAGGTATAATTTAATACCCAGTGACTTGATGAAGGTTTCTACTAAAGGGCTTAAGAAGCTGCGTTCATTATCAGTAACTAGCATTTTTGGCACTGTGAAATAATGCAAAATTTTAATTAGTTTTTTCCTCACCTGTACCAATGATCTATCCTTAATACTAAAGAATTTAGTCCCTGAATTTCCATAATGTCCATGTGAAGAATTTCACATGGATATTTAGGATCTGGTGTATCTTGGCGATGTATTTGTGGAGGTTTCCTGTCATACTTGCATTTATTACATACGTCGCAACTGGCAACATATTTCTTTATACTAGCGCGCAAATGCGGGAAATAAAACTGCTCCAAAATTTGTTCACCATTTTCTCTGGGATTACGGTGTGCTCTTCTATGTTCAGATTCGATTATTTCGAACTGCCGTTCTTTTGAAGTAATGTCTGTAACTAGCTTCTGCGTAATCCTTACTTTATACTTAGAAAAATGATCGATATAAATTTCCTGTATGACACCAAAAAGACTTTCTGGTGTTTTTACGCCATTAAGGATATTTGGGCGAAGTTTTTCCTTCAACAAAGTCACAAGTTCTTCCTTAGACCAGTTTTTTGAAGAAATAAAATGTGTAGTATATCCTCGGTGTGGTTCCTCCATTGCCGTTATATCCATTCCCATTCCTATTATAATCTGGTTCTTAAAGACGTTTATAGGTACTTCTACATGAGGTATTAAGTCAGAAGCATCTTGTTCTGCACTGTGAACTGTTTCCGTTGATGAAACGTCATTGTCTTCTCGACTCTCTGAAGCAGTTAACGTTTTATCCGAATTCATAGTCATTCCCTCACTCGCTGTATCAGTAGAAGAATGATATATATAATTTGATACGGGTTTTAATCTTGAAAGGGCATCTGCCACGTGGTTCGATTTACCAGGCTTATAAATCAACTCGTGGCTATACTCTTCTATACGTGCCTTCCATCTTTTTAATTTGGCGTTAAAATTCCTGTTTCCTATCGCAAACGTCAACGGTTGATGATCAGTGTAGATCTTAATTTTTTCGCACCATATAAGTAATTTCGAAGATTGTCAAGAGCCCAAACAATAGCCAACATCTCTTTCTCGTTGGTGGCGTAATTCTCTTCAGTTTTGTTGAGCGATCGAGAAATATATGCTATGGGTTTCTCCTTGCCGATCTCACCCTGTGACAAGACGGCACCAATCGCGGTATTAGAGGCGTCCGTCGTTAAATTAACCGGTTTCTCAAAGTATGGGAATGCCAGGATCTCAGCTGTAGTTAACATAGATTTAAGTCTATCGAAAGACTGCAAAGATTCATCATTCAGAATAATTGGCACCTTTTTGGACTGCCTAGCTTTTATTTGGGCATGCTCTCCTCTTGTAAGGTTTGTAAGGGGCTTTGCCACCTTTGCATAGTCGCGAATAAATCTTCTATAATATGAGGTCATTCCCAGGAATCTTTTCAACTCTTTTAGGTTCGTAGGTGGTAACAAATTTTCAATGGACTTTACCTTGGCAGGATCCGGTCTTATTCCTTCAGACCCAACGATATAGCCAAGGAATTCTACCTCAGTTTTCATGAAATGCGTTTTATCAAGATTTACCTTTAGATTAGCTTCATGAAGCCTTGCAGAAATTGTATCCACGTTCTTCAAGTGACTCTCCATATTTTCGCCGATTACGATTAGATCATCAATATAAACAAAACAGATTCTTCCTATGTACTCGCGGAGGACATCATCTATCATTCTCTGAAATATTGCCGCCGAATTCTTTAAGCCAAAAGGCAATCTTAAATATTCAAATTTACCGTTCGCTCTTGAAAAATCGGTTTTTGGGATATCCTTTGGTTTCATGGCAATTTGGTGAAAGCATGATGTAAGATCGATTGTTGTGAAATACTTTGATTTGCCTAAACTAGCTAAAGTAGAAGTAATGTCAGGGATTGGGTAGGTATCTGGAATAGTTACAGCATTTAAACGCTTGAAGTCCACTACCATTCGATATTGCTTTTCGCCACTGGGTTTGGGCTTCTTTGGCACGACCCATATGGGTGAATTGTACGGACTTTTGGATGGCCTTATTACTCCTTCTGAAAGTAGTTCCTTTATCTGTCTTTCTACTTCCTCTCTCATACTGACTGGATATGGATAGCTTTTTGTATATATTGGTTCTTCTGTGCTTGTCCTGATTTCTGCCTGGACATTTGTTGATGCAAGTTCGCTACCATCGAGTGGTCCGAAAAGTGGCTTATACTTACAAATAAGACTTTCTATTCTCGACCTCACTTCTGGCACATATTCCTCACCAAATATATAATTTGACTCAGCAGTTATTTTTTCTTTTAGCGGAATTTTAAAACTATTTTTCAAAACTAAAACATTTTCTTTCCTATCAACTAAAGCACCTAAACCCTTAAGTGTATTATCCCCAATAATACCATCAAATGTTTTTAGTGTCGGCAAGACATAAAATTCAATAGGTTCTTTTATTCCAAAAAATTTTAAAAATGGTCCAGTTACTTTTCTGTCTATACACACATCTCCTCCTACTGACCGTACATTTATTGGTCTTTCTAAAATTATGCTACCGTGTGATAAGCGAGGGCTACAAAAGTTCTTGTAAGAGCCCGTGTCGACCAAAAAACATAAAATACCACCAGTAGCAGAAGGGTACTCTATATAGGGTAAACTTGAGGGCCTTCACCCATAAAATTTACCTCTCCTACCGTCTCATCATTACGGGAATCTTCCTCCAGCTGATTTGTAGCTATATGGTCCTCTTCAGAAAAGGTTTCTATGGGATAGAGTCTAGGCTGTTTGTAGCCTGTATTTATTTCGGATGAGCCTCTTTTCTCAGTTGTCCTAGGGTTGTTTATGTAATTTACCCGTCGAGATTGTATTGTCCTATCAATTTATATAGGTTCCTGTTTTATGGCCGGATATCGTGGGGGTAAAGCTAGCTTATAGTTGGAATATTCATTTGTCCGAAAGTTAGAATAGTTGTTGTTGTGTTGCCAATTTCTAGGCCTATAATCTTTATTCTGCCATCCCGAACGCGCAGCAAACAATTTTGGTGGCCTTGAAGGCACAGGACGATGAGTTGTCTCCGTGTGGATTGAGTCGTGAGGCTTCGTTTTTGCATAAATTATATTGTTTCGCATCGTTAGGTTTTGCAATTCTAGGCAAGCGGAGTATGCTTCAGGGAGCGTTCTGGGTCGCTGTATAATAATCATACGGGATTAGCGAAAGTTGGTGATTAACCGTCGAATAAAAGTCATCCATTGTCGAGGATCCCTGGGAAAGCTGATTGAGCTGATGTTCCAGAGTTTGGATGTCTCGTTTATCAGCGTAGTGGAGTGAAAGGATTCTTTTGATTTCTGCCCAATCGCTATTAAATACGTTATAGGATACCAGAGCTGTATCCGCAGCGCCAATAATTTTTTGACGAATGCTCTGGATAATTGCACGATAAATCGGCTTATCCCTGACAATTTCAAAATCCCTCAGTATGGTTTCCACAGAATTAACCCAGGATACATACTGGGTTGGATTACCCTCAAATGTTCTTAAATCTCTTACACTATCAGGAAGACGGCTTATATCTCTTAACTCGGTTTCGGTTCGTGGTCGTTGAAGAGATACCTCCTCTGTGACCACTGGGACACCCGCGGTGGTCTGCCTACCCTCAAGAAGCGCTAATCTACCCAAAACTTCTCCTAGAGTATTGTTACCGAGATTTGATTCTAGAGTTACTATACGTGTTTCAACAGACTTGAGCTGTTCCATAAACCGATTTATGGCTCCAGTCAAAGTCGTTAATGTAGCTTTTACATCCTCCATCGTTTTATATTAAGCTGACAAGAAGGAAAAAATAAATTCACTTACCTGCAATATGTATCAGGAACACTTTAAAATAAATGAAAGATCCTTGACCGTTGCACAGTTTCACTGCACTTCTGTTTGTTAAAATTTTTTCTACGTTAATTTTTCAATATTTGTTTGTTTCAATTTTAAGATACTCCTAATTTTTCAATATATTTTTTACTTTCGTTTCTCTTTTTCAATTTTACTTTCAATTTTTAAATTTTCGCTTTCAATTTTAAAAGAATATCTTCTTTTTTAATTCTTAATTTCGTTTCAATTTTTTTTCCAATCTTTATTTCAGGAATCAATATACTATTTTTTTTATCTTAACTTTTGCTTTTCCTTTTCAATTTTTAATTTTATACATTGCTTCGGTTTTCAATTTTTCTTTTTTATTTTAGGGATCAATTTTAAAAGCATAATATGCTTATATATTATTTTCTTTTATATTTCGCTTTTCTTTTTTAATTTTCAAATTTATATTTTGTTTCAATTTTACATTTGTTTTTTAGTTTTATTTTAAAAATCAAGCACACATTCTTTCTTATTTCAATTTTAACTTTTCTTTTTCAATTCTTTGTATTAATATTTTTATGTATTAAAATTTATCTTTATTATTTTTCACTAGAGAGCCTTGGCTAGGATACGCGTCGCGACGGCTCAAAACCCTTTTGTCCCCGCGGAAGCTCCGTATGGTTCCTTTTTGGTGCCCCACTTTGATTATCGCGGGAACCAACTGGGGTACGGGTGACTCTACTTTCACTCCGATAACCTTCTGTGATTTTTTGTGTTAGGATCACCAGGAATATCGGTTTGGTGAAGGGGGATTGGTTCTATTTATTGTTTTTATATTATTTTCAGTTTTTTATTAATCCTGGATTGATCCGAAGATATCGCAGGAGAGACTTTATTTTTGTTCCTGGAGGGCTCTGTAGAGATCGCAGAAACGTTTGTTATAATTTTATTTTTTATGAAGGACCTTTTTTCAGGTCCTTGCTCGGGCGCCAGTTAAAGGATTTTGAACGGTTTAACCTAAAAAAATATCTTCAGTCGCGTCAACTCGCGACTTCGTAATTGGATCTGAAGCGCATGCTGAATTAAAAATATTAAAAGTGCTTGAGTTGCACTATAATAATAGTGATAATAATAATAATAATAATAATAATAATAATAATAATAATAATAATAATAATAATAATAATGATAATAATAATAATAATAATAAGTTTTTATTGTTTATTCCGAACTACAAATATTATTAATTAATTGTTAATTAATTTCAACCTTTAGGCATGATAACGTGCGTAGCGGCATAGAAAATGCATTCCATTCAGCTAGATGTCTAATAGAATTAAAAACTTTTACTGTTTTCAAAAAAGGTTGTCCATATTAAATAAATAATTCTCTTTCTGAATAGGTTGAAATTAATTGACAATTAATTAATAATAATAATAATAATAATAATAATAATAATAATAATAATAATAATAATAATGATAATAATAATAATAATAATAATAATAATAATAATAATAATAATAATAATAATAATGATAATAATAATAATAATAATAATAATAATAATAATAATAATAATAATAATAATAATAATGATAATAATAATAATAATAACTGATTAGTTGGGGGGTTTAATCCATAGGTTAATTAGAGGGTTAAGTTCATTGTATCCAATGCACTATTTTTTAAGTCACAAAATACAAACACTAATGTTTTTCAATATTAAACTTCACTTTTATTTTTTCTTCTATGTATATTAAATTTACTGATTATTACAACGTCTGCGTACATACTGAATTTTTAGGTAATTTCAATATATGCATGAACCAAGAAACAAAGGAAATTGTAACAAGAGAGAGGGATAAAACAAATGATATTCCAATACACTTTGGTTAATAGTTACAAGGCAATTAATAACAGTAATGATAATTGTATAAATGGTACAATAACTGCCACGTAAACAATAATAATAATAATAATAATAATAATAATAATAATAACAATAATAATAATAAAATTAATAATAATAATAGTAATAATATTTAAGTACATGTATATTTCTATAGGTATGTAAATTTAAAATTCAAATTATCTTTCTCAAATTTATTTTCGTATTTCATTAAAACAGTTCATTATATTCTAATTCAAATGCAGTTGTTCCTTTCCTCCCAAATTCATTTACATAAATTATATTAAAAATATAAAAATGTTTAAATTTAATTATGCTGCACCACTAGGTTTCTCTTAAACCATTCAAAATTTCTTTCGTTAACATATTTACTCTCTCAAATGTAAATTAATCTATGATTAATTAACAAACGTTCGCCTTCGACATCTCATGTCCTCAATACTTTCAAAAACCTTTGCGTCTTTAATATTTTCGTATCAACATATCTTCATTAACATTTGATATTTCTTAATATTCCCATTCAGTTTCAGCTTCCTTACGTCTTCAAATATATTTATTTTCTCTTAACGTCTTTAATTCATAACATATATATTTAAAATGAAACTGATTAACAAACATTTGCTCTTAACATCTTTCGTCTTCCTTTTCTCGAAATTCGTATTTTAAAGTTCTACTTTACTCATAACCTCCTTATTTAATATGTTAAAATAATAAAAATTATATTAATACGTATAATACATTTGTTGATATATTTACGCTGCTTCATCTCCTCCTGCTGCTTGACTGCACATCTCATCACTTGTTTTCATCTCTTGGTTATGACAAATTTTCGGCCTCTTTGTCTAGATCGTCGCACATTTGCATACACACGTTCATTCTTTATTTGTTTTATATGCAAATTCGGTGGTGGTTTTTCGTAGTTAACGTTTATGTACTCAATTTAATTATGTATGTTTAGTTTTTGCATGTTTCAATTCACTGTTCCATTTTTTTCTTTTGATTTAGTTGATAAATTCGCAATGTTCTGATTTTCTTTGGTCTTTAAATTTAGTTTAAATCTCTCGTTGTTTCCTCTATTATTATTTTTAAATTCAGCCACTTCTGTACGTACGTACATATAAGCAAATAAATATTTTATTGGTTCTCTTTTTTTTTCTTCTGAGTTGTGTAAAAACACAGAATTCTCTAAGTTTAAAATAGTTTCCAGAAATAATTAATTTTACACAGCGGCGTTCATTTCGTTACCACAATTGTTTATTCACTATTTTCTGAATATCCATCGTTTCACTTGTATGTTCATATGTACATATTGTCTTGCGTTATGTACTTACACATTTGGTCTTTTGTGTTCCCTTACATATGGATGTTGGTATTTTCTGTTTTACTTTATTTAGTTTTATTATTTTAGAATTTTTCCTTTTTAACTAATTTATAATAAAACTTAATTTACAACTTATCGTTTATTCTTTCAATCACTTCTTTTCTTTCGTGCTTAAAATTTCACTTTGTTCCTCGTTTTATTAGCACATACACTCTTGCTTTTTCGTAATTTTATGTATTTAGTTTTTAGGTATGTAAATGCCGACTTTTTATAATCTGTGACCCGTTATTTTTTTTTCTCTCCTTTCCAACTGCTTTCTTTAAAACTTCTAACTCTAAATAAGAATTTCACATTCCCGCATTATTTTACTGTCCGCGTCTTCACTTTTTACGTCTGCTCAACACCACAACTTCTTTTATATTCCTCTCCTTTCTGTCCGTGACACCATACCTATCTTTCTCGTTCCATTCCCTTCTGTCAATCTCTCAGTGTTGTCAATTCCGTCTTTCCCATCTGGCCCTTACCCCTCTGTCTGTCTCTGGTCCTTATTCCGCTGTCTGTCTGACCTTCTTAAGCCCTGGGGGCCCATTCCTACACACATAATAAGTTTATTATCCAACATGGAAAAAATAAACTATATGAATCACGAAACCCACTTATTAATGGAAAAATTGATTTAGACCAATTATTTCCACAGCTTGAAAAAGTAGCTAGTAAGATGGATATTTCAAGATTACAATTATCAATTGCAGATAATTTGTTCCACACAAAGGACATAAATGAATTTAAAGATACCGGTAACCGAATATTGAAAAAAATTTAATATAGTACTCGTACCTCCATTGGCAAAAATAACATCACAATCCGATAAAGAAAAAATAATACAGAAATACCACGATGATCCAGTGTGGGGTGGACATCCGGGAATAACACGTTTGCTCAAGAAAATAAGAAGGAAATATCACTGGCGAAATATGACAAGAGATATCTCACGTTACGTTAAACGTTGTGATAAATGTCAAAAATCTAAAGTAACCATCAAAACAAAAGAACCCTTCATTATAACGCCAAACCCAACAAAAGCGTTCGATATAGTAGTGATTGACACTGTTGGTCCACTTCCAAAATCTGATTCGCGTCATGAATACGCGGTAACAATAATGTGCGACTTAACGAAATACTTGATAGCGGTACCAGTAGAAAACAAATCCGCAAAAAGTATTGCAAAAGCATATTTCGAAGAATTTGTTCTGATAAATGGTCCAATCAAAAAAATATTCACTGACATGGGAACGGAGTACATGAACCAACTCTTGCATGAATTATGCACTATTATGAAAGTGGAAAAACTACACTCTACCCCATATCATCATGAAACTCTGGGAACTATCGAAAGATCCCATAGAACCTTAAACGAGTATTTAAGAACATATATCTCAACCGATAAGTCAGATTGGAATACATGGCTAAAATTTTTCGTATACTGCTACAATACCATACCCTCGGTGGTCCACGAATATTGTCCTTTTGAACTAGTATTCGGGAAGACACCACCGGTGCTAGATTTCGTAAACAAGGATCGTGTAGAACCATTGACGCTTATAATAAGCATGTTAAATTCCGATTAGAAGTTGTACATAGAAGAGCAGCAGATTTTCTTAAAAAAGCGAAAATATTAAGAAAGAAACATTCAGAGGTTAAATCTTTTCCAATAAACATTAATGCAAATGATTTATTCTTAGTTAGTAACGAAGCAGGCCAAAAACTAGACCAAATATATAATGGACCTTTTGCAGTCGTTAGAATGGACGACAGAAATAATGTCTTAGTATCTGACGACAATGGTACAACAACATGGGTACATAAAAATAGGCTTAAATCCTATAAACGTTAAATTTCATAAAATAGTTCTTTTTGTTTTAGAATTAGATAATTTTCTTTGATTTAAAAATTTTACGACATAACTCTCAATATCATATGCAAATGAATTTGCCATTTTACTTAACACATACTTATTTTTATTTCTTTTATGACTCTGTATATTAAAATATATAAGCATTAAATTACATTATGTTAATCTCAAAAAAAATATTATAATAGTAATAAAACAAACAAAAATATACATATATATAAATTTTCTTTATCCGTAATACTTTTAAATATGTGCGCGAAAAGAATAATTAAATGTGTTTATTTAATTATTCTTTTCATGAAAATGGGAGGTGTATGTAACTGAAACTCAACACTTTGTTCGAGTTATTTGTCTACACAGCCAAACTAAAATGTGGGAATTGCTGAACAAGCATATTTCCACTTATTAGTTAAGTCTAGAATAAAACAATTATTAATAAGTTAGTTTAAGTTTTAAAAACAGTTTGAATAAAGAAATCAATATAACGGCAAAAGTAAGGTCAAATAATCAATTTTCAAAAAAAAAAGGGAAAAAGGGACGCTATTAAACATCATTTACACAGCTGAAATGCCAACAAGCCCAAATACGTATTGGTATCCACCTTGATCGACGGCTAACTTGGTCTCGTCATATTTAGACAAAAATAACTGTCATAAACCTGCGAACAACTCAACTACACTGGTTAATAGGTCCTCAGTCAACCTTTGCTTTGGAATACAAAGTACTCTTATACAAAACAGATAGTAGCTTCTATACGCAGAGGTCAAATTCAAGAAACAAAGATCCAAGCGCACACTGAGAAGAATTACCGCCTAATCGCAAGTCGCCTCGATGCAGATAATAAGAGCTATTATACGTATCAACTCAAAAGTGCTAAAGGTTTGATTGTCATCGTAAAGGGCATTGACAGTTCTGTTCCTACTGATGAAATAAAAAGTGCCATAGAGGTGGAGGGCTATGTCGTAAGGTCAGTGCACAATATTCTAAATAAGAACAAAGTTCCCCAACCTATGCATTGTGTTGAAATCGTTTTTAACGCATCGCAGCTTAAATCAAAAAACTCGGTTCATCCAATATATAATTTGCGCTACCTTTTGAACAGAAGAATAACGGTGCAAGAGCCTCTAAAACGTAGCGGTCCCCGTCAGTGTACTAATTGCCAGGAATTCGGACACACGAAAACCTACTGCAAGCTACCATCCGTATGCGTTGTTTGCGGTGATGCGCACCGGACTTTGGAATGCACTTCTTCCAAAACAGACCCCAAGGTCAAAAAATTCAGCAACAAGCTACACAGCCAGATACGAAACCAAACTATTCATATGCACAACCATTGAGAAATGATTTGTCTAATGCGAATGCCAAAAGTTCTAATGCGCATAAACATTCATATACCCACGTCCTCAAAGAGGGTGCACAGACACCCCTCACTACCAATTCGAGCTCAATCGATAATTTAATAAAAACAATGAATAATTTCATGACTACTATGCAGGGTATATTTCAGGAAATGATGCGAACCCAAAACATGCTTCTGCAAGTTCTGCTTAGCAAAAAATGAACCAGTTAAAAATATGCTTCTGGAATGCTAATGGGCTATCCCAACATAAATATGAAGTAGAACACTTCCTGCTAGCACATGATATAGACATACTATTAGTTTCTGAAACACACTTCACTATAAAAAACTGCTTTAGAATTGATGGGTTTTTTATATATGACACAAAACACCCAAGCGAAAGGGCATGTGATGGGACTGCCATTATAGTCCGAAAAAACGTAAGGCATTTTTCATTGCCTGAATTCAACGAAGACTTTTTGCAAGCCACGACTATAAATCTTACTGATTTTAAAATTTTAGTCTCGTCAGTGTATTGCCCGCCTAGGCATAAAATCGAACACCATAAATTTGCCAGGTTCTTTGCTACGCTAGGACAAAAATTTATTGCCGCTGGTGATTACAATGCAAAGCACACATATTGGGGATCCAGACTCCTTAGTCCTAGAGGTAGGCAGTTGTATTATACAGTTCAAGCAAAAAAGCTGGACATCGTATCTGCCGGTAAATCCACCTATTGGCCCACAGATTTTAATAAGTTGCCAGACCTTATAGATTTTGCTATAGTAAAAAACATCAAACTCGACCAACTGTTAGTTAGTTCATCCTATGACCTATCTTCTGATCATTCACCTACATTTGTTATTTTACACCACAGTTTTCCCACTGCACCTAAAACCCTTAGTTTCTACCCGAACAGAAACACGAATTGGTTAAAATATAAAATGTATGTGAGCTCTCACTTATCTTTGAACATCCCACTGAGAAATCCAGCTGATATTCAAGCAGCTGTAGATCATTTTACAGACGTCGTGACAGCCGGAGCCATAGCTGCAACGCCAACAAAGCCATCAGCTAAAATAATATCGCACCAGGACACATCAGATATTCAGATGCTCGTCATTGAGAAAAGAAGACTAAGAAGACAATGGCAAAATAGTCGTTCTCCACACATAAAAATGCAAATGAACTTATGCCAAAAAAAACTTACGCAGTAAATTGAGACAGAAACACGAATTCGCTATCGACAACTTTTTAAAAAACTTGGATCCAATGAAAAACACGGATTATAGTCTGTGGAAAGCTGTAAAGTACTTACAATGTCCTATTGCTTACGAATCCCCACTAAGACTTGAAGACCGCACTTGGGCTAAAAACTCAAGTGAAAAGGCAAATGCGTTCGCAAATCACTTAGAGAAGGTTTTTGCACCACATGATATAAATAATTCCACTATTCCAATTATTAGTGACACCGTGAATCATCCTATGAAATTTCGGTTGTCTTCTTTAAAATCGACAATTAAAAATACAGATATGAAGAAATCACCTGGACCTGATCGTATAACAGGATCAATGATAAGAAACTTACCTAATTCAGCTGTAAGAATTTTACTTTATATATTGAATGCCATGTTGCGCGTCGGCTTCTTCCCATGCTCTTGGAAGATGTCTGAAATTGCTATGATCCCGAAACCAGGAAAGGACTCAAGCCAGATTACATCCTACAGGCCTATTAGCCTACTGTCAGTTTTGTCAAAGATATTTGAAAAATTATTCGTCTCGAGTGTAACTCCTTTTCTAAATGAACAAAACGTTATCCCAGATCATCACTTTTGTTTTCGAACAAGGCATAGTACGATTGATCAAGTCCATAGAATCGTTACCATTATTAGATCAGCTTTTGAAAGAAAGCAATACTGTTCAGATTTATTTATAGACATTTCCCAAGCATTTGATAAAGTCTGCCATGATGGGCTACTTACTAAAATAGTTCGGGTTCTACCTGAAAACACCCACAAGCTTATAAAAAGATATTTGTCCGATAGAACTTTTAAAGTAAGGTCAAAGGACCAGCTTTCAAGATGTGGGAAAATCAGTGCAGGAGTACCTCAAGGTAGTGTGCTAGGGCCGCTATTATATATCATCTATACAGCGGATATGCCGACAAGCCCACATACATATACATCAACCTTTGCAGACGACACTGTAATTATAAGTGTCAGTAATAATCCAAAGGATGCATCTGAAAAGCTACAGTCCCATATTCATAAGCTAGAAAATTGGCTAAAACAGTGGAGAATAAAGGTAAATCCATCAAAATGTGCTCATGTAACGTTTTCCTTTAGAAGGCAAAATTGTCCACCAATCACAATAACTAATACCACAGTTCCAGCGGAAACGCACGTTAAATATTTAGGTATTCACCTAGATCGGTGTCTAACTTGGTCCCGGCACATTGAGGCAAAAATAACGTCCATAAAGCTTCGAACAAATCAACTGCATTGGCTAATAAGTCCTAACTCAACTTTGGCTTTGGAATACAAAGTACTTTTATAAAGCCAATATGGTCATATGGTATTCAGTTGTGGGGTACTGCCTGTGCATCAAACATCCAGAAGTTACAGAGAAGACAGTCTAGGATTTTACGTCATATCGTCTGCGCCCCCTGGTACATAAGAAATGAAAACATACATAGGGATCTCAAAGTTCCCACTATCCACGAAGAAGTTAAAACATACACGTCCAAATACGTGAACAAACTAGTCGCACATCCCAACACTCTAGCACGCAATTTATTGCAATTTGATCGCCACCAGAGACTAAAAAGAACTGACATATTGAGCCTGGCGAGGCGGCTCTCTCTACAGAATAGAAGATAGATTTTTAAGATTTGAATATAAAAAATTAGTTACTACATTGGTAATATCTAGTAAATAATAATTAAAAAAATAAGATTTGAATACTTATTGTGAATTTATTTTCATAGAAAGATTCAATAAAATGAAATAAAGTATATAAAAAAAAAAAAAATCATTTATATTGTTCATTGCATTATTAGCATTTGTATAACTAAAAGAGTAATAAGCATTGTTGTTATTCACTTTTATATATTTTTTAATTAATGTTTGGTGCGCTCATGCACTGACTACCAGAAGTCACACGGAGCTAAATCTGGCGAATACGGTGGTTGTGGGACGATATTGATTGAATTTTTGGTGAAAAACTCACGAAGAATCAAGGAGGTATGCGATATGAAAAAATCACATGGGCCTGATCGTATTACATAATAAATGATAAGGAATTTACCTAATTATGCTGTGAGAATTTTACTATTCGTATTTAATGCCATGTTACGAGTCGGCTTCTTCCCATTCTCTTGCAAGATGTCTGAAATTGTTACCTAGATTACGTCATACAGGCTGATTAGACTACTGACAGTTTTGGTTTCGAGCAAACAATTAGATCTGCATTTGAACATAAGCAATATTTTTCAGTTTTATTTATTGACGTTTCCCAGGCATTTGATAAAGTCTGGCATGATAGGCTACTTAAGAAAATAACTCGAGTAGTACCTGGAAGCTCTCACAGGCTTCTGAAGAGCTCTCTGACGGATGGAACATTTAAAGTAAGGTTCAAAGATCAATTAAAAAAAAGGAAAATCTCTGCAGGAGTACCTCAAGTAGTATATTAGGGACGCTATTAAACATCATTTACACAGCTGATATGCCAACAAGCCCAACTACGTAAAGGTATCCACCTTAATCGACGGCTAACTTGGTCTCGTCATATTGAGGCAGAAATAACTGTTATAAACCTGCGAACAACTCAACTACGCTGGTTAATAGGTCCTCACTCAACCTTGGCTTTGGAATACAAAGTACTCTTATACAAAACAGATGTAAGGCCAATAAGGTCATATGGCATTCGCCTGTGGGATACTGCTTGCGCAACAAATATTCAGAAGTTACAAAGAACAAAGTCTAGCAGTTTACGACTTACAGTATGTGCCACCTGGTATATAAGAAATGAAAATATTCATAGAGATCTAGAAGTTCCCACTATCCAGGAAGTAGTAAAAACATACACGTCAAAATACGTAAACAAACTAGAGGTCTACTCTAACACTCTTGTTCGCAAATTATTTCAATTTCGCGGGACTGACACATTGAGCCTGGAGAGACGGTTTACCCAACCTATTAATAGATAGTATATTAAGATTTGAATACAGTAGATTAGTTACTACATTGGTAATAATTAATAAATAATATTTTAGAGATAATACTTATTGTATTTTTCTTTCAGAAAGATTCAATAAAATAAAATACAACTTAAAAGAAACTTAATTAAACAAGTTATAGCAGACTTGCCTCTCTCGACCTCTTAGGAATATGTAAATTTGTTCACTTGGAGGACATCCTTTAACTCAACTTTCCTGAAAAATAAATTTATTAACAAATTTGTTAGTGATTACCATAATCTGTACTTACAAATATTTTGTTGAATACATTTTGGGTCTGCAAAAATTAAGAAAAAAAAACAATTGCTTATTACTAAATATACAAAGAAAATAGATGTTTGTGTATGTATATAATAAAAATGGAACATTTACTTTAATATTTATAGCATAAAGTCTCCTCTGATTTGTGTTCTTGCACATGATGTTGTCTGCTTCTTGCACTGTCTACAGCGCGATAGTTGCGCGAACGAACGCACGTCATTAAAATGGATACGGACATTAAACTTCTACAGCTTAGCAGCTTGTGCAGACGCTATACGACCTGGGTGCGACTTTTGCCCTTGTGCACGAGCCGTATGCAACGGGTGGTTAAGTTAGGGGTATGCAAGCCTTTACGGACAGTGAGTGTGAATCTGCTGTAACAGTGAATGACAGGAACATAGACTGCACTTTAGTTAGTAGTAGCCAATTGGGGGTCTGCGTGTCGTGAAGGGCGCGTTTGGGAGGATGTTTGTAACTAGCATCTACTGTAGATATGGGGGTTCCCTAGAACCGTATTTAAGATATACGGGTTCGGTGCTACTCTTTGCGAGTAGCCATCCTGTAATCCTTGGCCTAAATGCGTCATGCTAGTCGTAAAGGGCGTCGTGGTAGTCAATGAGCCGACCGATTTATATACTTTTGACGGTCCCATGGGAATTAGTGGCACCGATTTGACAGCTGCAAACGGGGCAGCGATGACGGCATTTGACTTAAGGTGGAAGGTGAGCGAGGACTGGGGGTGAGTGATCCTAACCTAGTCGAGGTTATGATTTCTCAGCAAAGACGTACACCGGTAAAAGAGCTTCCTCGAGCTTGGAGGGATCCTGACGTTGACTGGGACGTTTTCGCGGACTGTGTTAGGGCGGTGGCCTCAGAGGTACCATTAGATGACTTTAGGGCGCTGACTATGGATGATCAGGTCAGTAAATTAGATAGGTGGATGTGCATAGTTAGTGATGCACTCCTTGGTAGACGTCGCGAATTCAAATCAAGCACGGTCAAATAGTGGATCAGGGATCTAGATATGATGCGGATGCACGTCAAAAGCCTCAGGAAGTTATTCCAGACAGCCAGGCGGGCCAATTCTGAAGATCTAGTTCATCATAGAGCAGACTACTTAACTGTCCTCAGTACGTACAAGGTCCACATTGTTAGAGTAAAAGAGGACGAGTGGAGGAGATTCGTACGGGACAATAGAGACGATCCCTGCGATAAGGGTTACCGTATCTGCACGGGTCTAGGTAAGCAGGTGGACCTAGTTTCCCTTCAAGTTGGCGATAATACCGAAGTCAGTCTTTGGAAAGCGTGTTAGCCAGGGCTAATTCCCTGAGGCTTGGAAGGTTGCCAGAGTGGTCATTCTCTGGAAATCTCCGATAGCGTGAGGAGCAATGTTTAGAAAAATGTCTGTTAGAATAAATTACTTGTTAAATTCAATGGGAAATTTTAAAAATATAATGGAACGGTGGAAGAGCCTATAAAACATAATGGTCCCCCTCAGTGTACTAACTGCCAGGAATTCGGACTCACGAAAACCTACTGCAAGCTACCATCCGTATGCGTTGTTTACGGTGATGCGCACCGGACTTTGGAATGCACTTCTTCCAAAACAGTCCCCAAGGTCAAAAAATGTAGCAACTGTGGTGAAAACCACATAGCAAATTACAGGGGCTGCAAAGTCTTTCAACATGAAAAAAATAATGCAAAAGTCGTACTTAAACCTGAATATAAGCAATATAGGTCTTCCCAAATTTCTCGGCTTCATGCTAGTTCTATTGCTAGTACATAAGCCACACAGCCACATACTAAACAAAACTAATCGTATGCCCAAACATTAAAAAATGATTTACCTAATGCGAATGCCAAAAGTTCTAATGCGCATAAACATTCATATGCCCACGTCTTAAAAGGGGGCGCTCAGACAACCCTCACTAACAATTCGACCTCAATCGATAATTTAATACAAACAATGAATAATTTCATGGCAACTATGCACGGTATGTTTCAGGAAAAGATGCGAACTCAAATCGTGCTTCCGCTAGTTCTCCTTAGCAAAAAATGAACCAGTTACAAATATGCTTCTGGAATGCTAACGGGCTCTCCCAACATAAATATGAATGTAGAACACTTCCTGATAGCACATGATATAGACATACTATTAGTTTCTGAAACACACTTCACTATATAAAACTGATTTAGAATTGATGGGTTTTTTATATATGACACCAAACACCCAAGCGAAAGGGCATGTGGTGGGACTGCCATTATAGTACGAAAAAACGTAAGGCATTTTCCATTGCCTGAATTCAGGGAAGACTTTTTGCAAGCCACGACTATAAATCTTACTGATTTTAAAATTATAGTCTTGTGGTGGTCGTTTTTATGCCTATTTTAAAGGCGAGCGCGCCAAACTGTTAGATGGCAAAAATGCCGCAGTTATAACGAGAAAAACTTGCCGATCTTATCCACAATTTATTTCTCCCTTCTTTAATAAAACTTACGACTATTTATATCAATTCTTAAGTCTAATTTCTTAACATAATTATTCTTATGACCTAGTTATAAATATTGTTTATTTGCATTATGGCTTTGGTGTGGTCAGCTATTTTTGTCAGCACTTTATTATTATTTTGTTTGTTGCAATTTAATCCCTCGCTCCAATAATTTTTTATTGGACCAGGGAGTGAGTAAGTGTGACCAACACTCTACAGTCTCGTCAGTGTATTGTCCGCCTAGGCATAAAAAGCACACCTTTTGGGAATCCAGACTCCTTAGTCCTACAGGTAGGCAGTTGTATAATACAGTTCAAGCAAACAAGCTGGACGTCGTATCTGCCGGTACACCCACCTATTGGCCCACAGATTTTAATAAGTGGCCAGAACTTATTGATTTTGCTATAATAAACATCAAACGCGACCAACTGTTAGTTAGTTCATCCTATGACCTATCTTCTGATCATTCACCTACACTTGTTATTTTACACGACAGTTTTGTCACTGCACCTAAACCCGTAGTTTATACCCGAACAGAAATACGAATTGATTAAAATATAAAATATATGTGAGCTCTCACTTATCTTTGAACATGCCACTGAGAAATCCAGCTGATATTCAAACAGCTGTATATCATTTTACAGACGTTGTGACTGCCGCAGCCATAGCTGCAACGCCAACAAAGCAATGAGCTAAAATAATATCTTAGCAGGCAACGGCTGATATTCAGATGCTCGTCATTGAGAAAAGAAGACTAAGAAGACAATGGCAAAATAGTCGTTCTCCACACATAAAAATTACAATGTCCTATTGCTTACGAATCTCCACTAAGACCGTACTTGGTCTAAAAACTCAAGTGAAAAGGCAAATGCGTTCGCAAATCACTTAGAGAAGGTTTTCGCACCACATGATATAAGTAATTCCACTACTCCAATTATTAGTGACACCGTGAATGATCCTAGGAAATTTCGGTTGTCTTCTTTAAAATCGACAATTAAAAATACGAATATGAAGAAATCACCTGGACCTGATCGTATAGCAGGATCAATGAAAAAAAAAGCTACCTAATTCAGCTGTAAGAATTTTACTTTATATATTTAATGCCATGTTACGCGTTGGCTTCTTCCCATGCTCTTGGAAGATGTCTGAAATTGTTATGATCCCGAAACCAAGAAAGGACTCAAGCCAGATTACATCGTACAGGCCTATTAGCGTCCTGTCAGTTTGAGATATTCGAAAAATGATTCGTCTAGAGTGTAACTCCTTTTCTAAATGAACAAAACGTTATCGCACATCATCAGTTTGGTTTTCGAGCAAGGCATAGTACGATTGAACAAGTCCATAGAATCGTTACCATTATTAGATCGGCTTTTGAAGAAAAGCAATACTGTTCAGTTTTATTTATAGACATTTCCCAAGCATTTGATAAAGTCTGCCATGATGGGCTACTTACTAAAATAGCTCGGGTTCTACCTGAAAACACCCACAAGCTTATAAAAAGCTATTTGGCAGATAGAACATTTAAAGTAAGGTCAAAGGATCAGCTTTCAAGAAATGGGAAAATCAGCGCAGGAGCACCTCAAGATACTGTGCTAGGGCCGCTATTATATATAATCTATACAGCGGATATGCCGACAAGCCCACATATATATACATCAATCTTTGCAGACGACACTGCAATTATAAGTCAGTATAAGTCAGTAATGATCCAAAGGATGCATCTGAAAAACTGCAGTCCCATATTCATAAGCTAGAAGACTGGCTAAAACAGTGAAGAATAAAGGTAAATCCATCAAAATGTGCTCATGTAACGTTTTCCCTTAGAAGGCAAAATTGTCCACCAATCACAATAACTAATACCACGGTTCCAGCGTAAACGCACGTTATATATTTACGTATCCACCAAGATCGGCGCCTAACTTGATCCCGTCACATTGAGGCAAAAATAACGTCCATAAAGATTCGAACAAATAAACTACATTGGCTAATAAGTCCTAACTCAACTTTGGCTTTGGAATATAAAGTCCTTTTATACAAATCCGTTATAAAGCCAATATGGTCATAAGGTATTCAGCTGTGGGATACTGCCTGTGCATCAAACATCCAAAGTTACAGATAAGGCAGTCTAGGATTTTACGTCTTATCGTATGCGCCCTCTGGTACATAAGAAATGAAAATATACATAGGGATCTCAAAGTTCCCACTATCCACGAAGAAGTTAAAACATACACGTCCAAATACGTGAACAAACTAGTCGCACATCCCAACACTCTAGCATCCAATTTATTGCAATTTTACGGCCACCAGAGACTGACATATTGAGCCTGGTGAGGCTACATAATAGAAGATAATTTAATAAGATTTGAATACGAAAATTAGTTATTACATTAGTAATAACTGGTAAATTAATACATTAGTAATAACTGGTAAATAATAATTTAGAAATAAGATTCGAACACTAATTGTAAATTTCTTTTAGTAGAAAGATTCAATAAGATTAAATAATAATAAAATAATGGAATACAAAAAAATAGATAGAACGATTGAAAAGCAATGTTTGGCCAAGCTTTTCGTAGTCACGGAGTTATAAAACAGAATTTTTGCGTGTAATGGCCGCAGAGACCAGTGAAGTTTCCGACTAGCTTGTTAGCGGCGAATACATCTCAGAAGGCTACACGTAACAATACAAAAATAAAAAATATACCATACAAATGACCACTCTACTAGCCTAATGTTGTGCTTACCATCTCCTGCCGTACTTGGTCACATTAAACCCTACCATTCAAGAAAATTTCAAAAGATGTTTGTGACTCCTAAAAGACTCATACTCACGTTTGCCTAACTTAACTGTATGCCTTTCCCCTTTGTATATAAATATATATCAATTTACTGCGTAAGTTTTTTGGGCATAAGTTCGTTTGCATTTTTATGTGTGGAGAACGACTATTTTGCCATTGTCTTCTTAGTCTTCTTTTCTCAATGACGAGCATCTGAATATCTGCTGTTGCCTGCTAAGATATTAGTTTAGCCGATGGCTTTGTTGGCGTTGCTGCTACGGCTGCGGCAGTCACGACGTCTGTAAAATGATTTACAGCTGCTTGAATATCAGCTGGATTTCGCAGTGGGATGTTCAAAGAAAAATGAGAGCTCACATACATTTTATATTTTAATCAATTCGTGTTTCTGTTCGGGTATAAACTAATGGTTTAGGTGCAGTGACAAAACTGTCGTGTAAAATAACAAGTGTAGGTGAATGATCAGAAGATAGGTCATAGGATGAACTAACTAACAGTTGGTCGCGTTTGATGTTTATTATTATAGCAAAATCAATAAGGTCTGGCAACTTATTGAAGTCTGTGGGCCAATAGGTGGGTTTACCGGCCAGATACGACGTCCAGCTTGTTTGTTTGAACTGTATTATACAACTGCCTACCTGTAGGACTAAGGAGTCTGGATTCCCAAAAGGTGTGCTTTGCATTGTAATCACCAGCGGCAATAAATTTTTGTCCTAGCATAACAAAGAACCTGGCAAATTCATGGTAGTCGATATTATGCCTAGGCGGACAATACACTGACGAGACTACAATTTTAAAATCAGTAAGATTTATAGTCGTGGCTTGCAAAAAGTCTTCCCTGAATTCAGACAATGGAAAATGCCTTACGTTTTTTCGGACTATGATGGCAGTCCCACCACATGCCATTTCGCTTGGGTGTTTGGTGTCATATATAAAAAACCCATCAATTCTAAAGCAGTTTTTTATAGTGAAGTGTGTTTAAGAAACTAATAGTATGTCTATATCATGTGCTAGCAGGAAGTGTTCTACTTCATATTTATGTTGGGAGAGCCCGTTAGCATTCCAGAAGCATATTTTTAACTGGTTAATTTTTTGCTAAGCAGAACTTGCAGAAGCATGTTTTGGGTTCGCATCATTTCCTGAAACATACCCTGAATAGTTGACATGAAATTATTCATTGTTTGTATTAAATTATCGATTGAGCTCGAATTGGTAGAGAGGGGTGTCTGTGCACTCTCTTTGAGGACGTGGGCATATGAATGTTTATGCGCATTAGAACTTTTGGCATTCGCATTAGGTAAATCATTTCTTAATGTTTGGGCATATGAATAGTTTGGCTTAGTGTGTGGCTGTGTAGCTTGTGTACTAGCAATAGAACCAGCATGAAGCCGAGGAAATTGGGAAGCTCTATATTGCTCATATTCAGGTTGACGTACGACTTTCGAATTATTTTTTACATGTTGAAAGACTTTGCAGCCCCTGTAATTTGCTGTGTGGTTTTCACCACAGTTGCTGCATTTTTTGACCTTGGGGTCTGTTTTGGAAGAAATGCATTCCAAAGTCCGGTGCGCATCACCGCAAACAACGCATACGGATGGTAGCTTGCAGTAGGTTTTCGTGTGTCCGAATTCCTGGCAATTAGTACACTGACGGGGACCGCTACGTTTTAGAGGCTCTTCCACCGTTATTCTTCTGTTCAAAAGGTAGCGCAAATTATATATTGGAAGAACCGAATTTTTTGATTTAAGCTGCGATGCGTTAAATACGATTTCAACACGATGCATAGGTTGGGGAAATTTGTTCTTATTTAAAATATTGTGCACTGACCTTACGACATAGCCTTCCACCTCTATGGCACTTTTTATTTCATCAGTGGGAACAGAACTGTCAATGCCCTTTACGATGACAATCAAACTTTTAGCACTTTTGAGTTGATACGTATAATAGCTCTTATTATCTGCATCGAGGCGACTTGCTATTAGGCGGTAATTCTTCTCAGTGTGTGCTTGGATCTTTGTTTCTTGAATTTGACCTCTTCGTATAGAAGCTACATAAAAGCTTTCCTTACCTACAAGTTAAGACAACATGTTAACAATTTCGTTAGATGTTTGTTCGCGCAAATAGGGGGAGGTTTTTGTTCCCTGACAGCGGGTTCAGCTTCATCATACGCTGTAGCAAGTACAGAGAATCTGTTTTCGCTTACCGGCATTACAGTACTTTGGGAGCTTTTATATGTTTAGCAATGTGCTCTTGCTGCGAAGACTTAGGACTGGTTTTCCTTTTGGTTATGGTTATATAACGATCCACACCTGTTTGCACTTTTTTATGGGATTTTTCAAATTACCTGTTTCGTTTGTTTGTTGCACTATTTTTGATATGGTACCTGAATTGTTTTTTGGTTAAATTGTAATTTCTTCTGGTGTTGTTATTTGCGAAGTTTATATTTCCGGATAAAGAACGCGTTTGGTCAATTGGCCTGGCGCTTAAAAAAGCACTGTCATCTTTTTTTTTATTATTTGTATTGTTCATTGCATTATTAGCATTTGTGTAAGAAAAAGAGTAATAAGCATTGTTGTTATTATTTTGAAATATTTATTTATTTATTTTATTTTATTTTTCGATGTCCCATACACAAGATTCTAGGTCTCATATTACAGTATGGAACTGAGAATTTGTAACATGTATACAACATAATAAAAAAAAATTTTAAATTAAAAAAATATATATATAAAAAAATATAAAATATATGATACAAACATTCAATAAGAACAATGCAAAAATTTTATAAAAACAATATGAGATGTTTAATGAATTGTTATTAAAAAAAAAGCAGGCTTAGTAAAAAATAAATAAATTAAACAGGGTTAGATTTAATTTGTTGAGTAAGCATTTTCTAATTTCAAATAATCATCAAAACCAAAACCATAAAGAAGATTCGCGAACGATGAAATATGATCAAATCTTTTCAGACCATAAACATAGCGTATGATGTTATTAAACGCTACATTCAGTTTCCTTTTGTTTTTTTAGTCACAGCTAGCAAAGAGTTCGCAACCGCATAGTAATATCGGCATTAAGTACGTTTTAGCAAGGAGTTTCCTAATGTTAATTGGGGTACAATAATGAGTCTGCCAAAGATTTCTTAACATTGAGAATGTTCGCCCACACGCATAATTGATATGGCTCGACCAGGTGAGTGTGTCATTAAAATACACGCCAATGTTCTTAGCCGAATTAACAATTCCAATAGATCGATTATTTAATATTATATTAGGAATATAATCGATTTTTGCTAACTTCTTTTTAATTATAATGCATTTAGATTTAGAAGGATTTATTCCTAGCCCATTAGCATTGTCCCACTGATAAATTCGATGCAACTCCATGTTTAGAGTGTTAATACATTGCTCGGCAGCTGTAACGCAGCAACTGATGTATAATTGGACATCATCTGCATACATTCGTACCTTGCAGTTCGCTAGTATTTTGTGGAGATCATTCGCATATAGCGAGAAAAGAAGTGGGCCTAAAATTGAACCTTGTGGAACTCCTCGGGTTACAGGGAAACATTGGGATTTTGAGTTGGTAGTGACAACGTACTGATACTTGTCCGTTAGATATGAACCTACTAAATCTTTGGCTGTTGATGAAAAATTAAACATATTCAATAGCTTGAAGCATAAAATATCCTGGTCAACCGTATCAAACGCTTTCGAGTGATCTAACAGAACTAAAAATGTAACCTTACCGCAGTCAACTTTGATTTCTACGAAAACCGGATTGTCGATCAGTTACCATGTTATTGGTTTCCAAGTATTGGTTGATCTGAATATAAACTAACTTTTCAAAGACCTTAGAAAGAAAAGGTAAAATTGCAATAGGCCTGTAATCAGAATTAGATTTTGGGATTGGGATAATTTTTGCAAGTTTCCAAATTCTAGGATAACAATTCATTGTAAAAATCTTATTGAAAATAAACGTAATAAAAGGAAGAAGTTGTGGTAGAAACATCTTAAGGAATCTTGGGTCTATGCCATCAACACCTGCTGCATTTGACCTCATTGATAATAAAGCAGATAATACATCACATTGGGTCACGTTAGTAAAATAAAAGTTCGCATTTGGGGTATAATCAGAGGAATGATAATAATCGTGATCAGGTTGTATAAATGGAATATTTAAAAAATGGCTATTTAAAGTATCTGCATCAACTGCACATGGTCCTACGTAACTTACCAATGCCAACTGTACGTATTGTTTGCCAAGTGCTCTTTGAGCCTATGGCATTCGTAAATTCGTAAACCATCGCACATATAGACAATCTCTGTGATTAATTGCAAGCTTAATTCGCGGAGAAAACCACGGTTTTTTGAGTTGGCTAATAATTTTGGTTTTTAAAGGTACAGCAAAATCAAATAAATAGCTCAAGTTTACCTGTAAAAAAGTGAGTTGGTCATTAACAATAATAATATTATATAATTCATACCAATTAATTTTCAAGAACTCATTCTCCAGACTAATATAATCGATGTTTTTGAAATCACGATAGGTTACAAATTGTTCAGGTAAACACAGCTGAAAATTATATGTCATGAAGATGAGGTCATGATGTGAAAAATATGATGCAGATAACTGATCGTAAAGTAACACCTTTCTATTATTGCTTACAAAAAAAAGGTCCAAAAGTGTACTATTGGTAGTTGTAAAATGAGTAGCATTAGCTGTATTGGGAGAACTAAGACCTAATGTAAGCATATTGTTGGTCAGATATGAATCCACTAAAATGTTGGAGTTAAAATCCCCTGCGATTACAACATCATCATATAAGACTGTAAAGGTTTCCAGAATATTTAAAAAACTTTCGATACCAATCCTATTGTTTGGTCTATATACACTACCTAAAAGTAACTTCCTGCCTTCACAGCTTACTTCAAGAAAAAAGTATTCTAATAAATGTCCAGATCTATCACCTTCAGCAACCTCCGTATTGTGAACATCAGTTGATTTACAAAGAACTTTGATTGCCAGGCCTGCTCTCGCATAGATTGCAACTCCCCCGTAGCCATTTCTATTAACTCTTTTAAGATTGTATCCACTCAAGGCAACAGATGAATCATTAAAATCTGTTTTAAACCAGGTTTCAGACACATATTAAATCTATTCCAGAATTTTCAAAGATAAACCTAAATTCATTGATGTGACAAATTCTAATACCACTTCTTTGAGTGGCTAATACTCTTAACATGTTAGCCATACCGTCCCTAGAACGAGATCTATTGCTATTTGAAAAGCACATTATTAATTAAATACGAAAATAAAACGCACTGATTATGTATAAAAGGAGAATTAATGAATAAAAACATAATTAGCTTATTAACTAAAAAAAATATGGTAATAAACATAGAAATTATTTAATGCACTTAGTGATATCATAATGTAAAATATGTAAGATAAATTAACAAAAAATAATTTAATTAAATATATAAATATCAAACAAATATTAATCTTTGGTGACATTATTTTCATTTTCTCGAACATCAGAATTAAATCCTTCTGAAATACGAAATAAATTAAGACATTCCAGCTCATTAAAAAGGTGGGGGTTGGTCATTAGGGTTTTGTTTTATATAGACCAAGCCACGCATTGTAAAAGCGCTATGTATTACTTTATCTTTTTTAAGGCGAACAGCAGCGCGTAAGATGTTAAAATGAGCAGAGGTAAGGTTTTCATTCACAAAAAACTTATTATCTGAGTTCTCCCCAATATGTCGTAAACGAAAATAAAACCCCTTATTGATTTTACGAAAACTGGCGAGAGATTTTAGAAAATAGTTTTTGTCATACGAAGACCACATTTTGACAATTATTACTGCGTCTTTCGAGTTAGTTTTATGTTTATTGTTATGGTTTTGCAACCGATAAATAGTTTTAACAGCTGGAACTGATGTATTTATTGTTTTGCAAATTTTGCCGAATACTTCATAGAGATTTTCATCACCTTAGTAAGGAATTTCATTTAGTCGCAATTCACAAGCCACATTTTTATTTTCTTGTTGTTTCACTTTAGATTTCAAAGCACTAATTTCATCTTCAATGCTTTTTATTTTCGTCGCGACTGTTTCTAATTTTTGAACTCTCTCGGTAACAATATCCAGTTCTCTTCTTATAATACCAAAGCTTTCTTCAAACTTATTTAAGAGATCATGTTTGCACTCTTTAAATTGATCTTATATCATCGTCGTTAATTGATGTGTGAGTTTCTCAAAGCGCTTGTCCATTATTGTTATTATTTTAAGAGGAGATTCCGTGTGTGTTAAGCGAGGTGTTTTACAGACATAGTCCAAAAAAGAGTTTTGCGAAGCATTTCTTAACCTTTTTTTAATGGGAGAGTTATCAGTATTTGTTAAATTAACTTCTTGTGAACAAATTTTTTCCCGAGTTGAACTCATGTTGTATATTTATATTTTGTAATTTTGTAATTAATTAATTATAGATTTAATTTTTTGATAATGAACTCTGCTTTACCTTTTATATTTTTTTCATTAATATTTGGTGCGCTCATACACTCATTATCAATTGTTCAAACCGGTTTAACCATGCACTATTTGTTATTGTTTTTTTTAACACAAAATATATAATATTGTTGTTATTTTTTGTTCTTTATTTCTTTGTTATTACTAACTGTTCACTGTTCACTTGAATACTTTAAGAAAAATATATATATATATATATATTTGTTATGCGTTCGATATGACGTACGTCTGTACTCAAACACGGTCACTGTTGAACAATAAATAATGATAAAAAAATTATCTGGAAATATAAACATATCTGTCTCAGAAACAACGAACTCGGCGGTACACAAAAAATTGTTCAACAAGAAAAAGAATCAGGTACTGCATCTAAACTGGTAAGGATCGGTACATAACCATATCCAAGATGAAGGCCAGTCCTAAGCCTTCGCAACAAGAGCGAACCGCCAAACAATATTATTATCAAGTAGCTGCGATATTGGTAAGTGAAAATAGATTCTCTGTACTTGCTTCCCTGGATAATGAAGATGCCGAACCCACTGTAAGGGACCACAAACCCCCACCATTGTTAATATCCTGTCCCAACTCGTAGGTAAACAAACTTTCTTTGCGGCTTATGTACGAAGAGGAAAAATGCAAGAAACAAAGATGCAAGCCCACACTGATAAGATCATCGAAAGTCGAGTCGATGCAGAAACTAAGAGCTATTACACGTATAAAGGGCTAAAGGTTTGATAATTATCATTAAGGGCATTGTCAGTTCTGTTCCCACAGTGCAAAATATTTTAATAAGAATAAAGTTCCCCAACGTATGCATCGTGTTAAAATCGTAATTAACGCATCTCGGCTAAAATTAAAAAAATCGGTTCATCCTATATACAACTTGCGCCACCTTTTGAACAGAAAAATTACGATATAAGACCCTCTGAAACGCAATGGCCCCCGTCATTGTAATCGCCAGCAGCAATAAACATTTATCCTAGATTAGCAAAGAACCTGACAAATTGATGGTGTTCGATCTTATGCCTAGGCGGGCAATACACTGACGAGACTGCAATTCTTAAATCAGTAAGATTTGTTATCTTAAAGTGGGTTCGGCATCTTCGTTATCCGGGGTAGCAAGTACGGAGAATTTATCTATCACGTACCGATATTGCAGCTACTTAATGAGAACCTTTGTATTGTTTGGCGGTTCGCACTTGTTGCGAAGACTTAGGACTGGCCTTCCTCTTGGTTATGGTTATGTATCGATCCATACCAGTTTGCACGCGTTTAGATACAGTACGTAGTCCTTTTTCGTGTACTATTTTTTGTGTAGCCCCTGTAATGTTTATTTCTTGAGTTTGATTTGTTGAGTTCGTGGCGTCTGTGGCAGATATATTTATATTTCCTGATAATGAACGCGTTCGGTCCATTTGTCCGGCGGTTAAAAAAGCACTGTCATCTTTATATTTGTATTGTTCATTGCATTATTAGCATTTGTGTAATTAAAGGAGTAATAAGCATTGTTATTATTACCTTTTATATTTTGTTCATTAATATTTGGTGCGCTCATGCACTGCCTATTAATCAGTATTGTTTTTTTTACACACAATATACATATTATATTTTGTTTATTGTTTGTTATTTATTTCTTTGTTATAACTAACTGTTCACTCCTCAATTGAATTCTTAAAAAAAATATTTATTATGCGATTGATATGACGTACGTCTGTACTCAAACACGGTCACTAATGTAATGTGTATTGCAAGCCTAGGTATGAAGTCGAATACCATCAATCCGCCAGGTTCTTTGATACACTAGGACAAAAGTTTATTGCCGCTAGCGATTACACATATTGTGGTTCCAGACGCCTTAGTCCTGGAGGTAGGCAGTTGTATTATACAGTTCAAGCAAATAAGCTAGACGTCGTGTCTGGCGGTACACCAACTTATTGGCCCACAGACTTTAATAAGTTGCCAGACCTTATTGATATTGCTATACTAAAAACCAGCAAACGTGATCAACTGTTAGTTCATCCTATGATCAATCACCTACAATTATTATTTTAATAAAAAATATCCAAATAAAAACACAAATTGGTTAAAATATGAAATGTATGTAAGCTCTCACTTATCCTTGAATATCCCGCTTAGAAATCCAGCTGATATTCAAGCAGCTGTAGATCAAGAGAAGATTAAGAAGTCAATGACAATATAGTCGTTCTCCACACATATAATTCAAATGAATTTATGCCATAAAACCTAACGCAATAAATTGGGACAGAAACACGAATTTGCTATTGACAATTTTTTAAAAAACTTGGATCCAATGAAAAACACGGATTATAGCATGTGGAAAGCTGTAAATCATTTACAATGAACAATTGTTGGCAGTCATACAGTGGAAACCTCATTTTTGTGCATTCTTCAGCAATATATATTAAAATAAATATTATTTAAAAACAATGGAATATGACTGGAAAAGTTCGTCGAAGCTTGAAAATAAATAAATTACTATGTGGTCAATGTGGCTTAGAATTAGAAGATAAAGACTTTATTCAGTGCGATTCGTGCAAAAAAACTATCACGCAATGTGCACACAACGAAATAAATAAATGTATGAACACTTGTTAAAACATTAAAGTGAGGAAATGTATGTCATAAATGTAACAGCAATAATAATAACAATAGTGGTGCCATCAAAAGAGAACTCAACGAAATTAAAGCTGAGCTGAAATAACTCGATCACCTGTCTCTATTAACAGAGTCGTTAATTTTTGTGTCAAAACAGTTTGATGATCTGATAAAAAAAATTTGCTAAGAACAAAAACCAGACATTGTGCAAAGGAAAACAACATGCTAAAGACAGAAGTTCAGCTGCAAAAAACTTTCACTACATTTTTGAAACGTGAAACGATTAAAAATGACTGTATAATAAGACGTCTAGTAGTCCTAAAGATCAATCAGCAAGTGACATTGTTTCAAAACTTTTAAAGGATGCTGGAGTGGAATTACAAGAATCATAGGTTGAATATACACATTTTCTCAATAATAAAAATAAACCTGCTAATGAAAATGATGGGGAAAAAGCTTTAGTAGTCAAACTCAACTGTTAAAAGTCGAAATATTTGTTTATGTCAATTAAACCTATATTGAAAGAGGAAAACTCGAAAATATTTATAAATGGTTTTCGAAGTCGTGAAACTTTAAACTTATTAAAATATTCAAAATCCATCAAAACCATTGATTACTGATCTGTTTATGCTTATGCTCGAAGAATCTGTTGCAAGAAAAGTTAATCATCAAAACCTAGAATCATAAAGTGTAAAGAAGACGTTATCAACGTCAGTATTTAGGTAGACGCAACAACAAATAAACCGAGAAACCCTAAATTGCCACAGGTAACCCATCTACAGGCACATCTACCTTAATCACCTGTCTAAATATTGCTCAACTAACTTTTAAATGACCAAAAAGAGTTACAGAGACACAATAACACCTTGGATCAATGGAAATTTACAGAACTTAATTATCTATGAAAAGAAAGTATTGAAATTGAGAAGGAAGAAGCCGAATAATGTAGATATTAGAGAAAATTTGAAACGAATTAGTGGTATAATAAAAAAGCTCTTAGAGAAAATAAAACTTATTTTTTTTTACATAATTAAAACAAGATCCAAAAAAGAGTTGGGAATTCATAAACGAGCATCTAGGCAGAATTTCTAAAAGAAACATTTGTGATAAAGTTTATAATGGGGATGAAATCATTGAGGATTTAAAAAAAGCTGACATTTTAAATAATCATTTTATTTGATCTATATCAAGGCTAAGATCACAAAGCAAATATTAACAAAAAGATTATTTCAATTTAATGCGGACTTTAAGACAATCCAATACGATATTTAAATTTCGTCACACACACTTGATGTGATGAAAACTATTATATTACAGTTCAAATCAAGCAAAAGTTGCGGACATGACAATATTTCAGCAAAAGTACTTTTAGCTAACATTAATGAATTGACCCCTATTTTAGTAAATATCTTTAATAATATGGTAAATACAGACGTATATCATAATGTTTTAAAACTCATAAAGTAGTGCCAATTCCAAAAGTTAAAAATGCAGGCTGATAATTACAGACCTATAGTAATTCTATCAGTCATTAACAATATTTTTGAAATACTACTTTACAATCAAATTGCTCTGTATATGTATGATAATAAATTACTGAGTGATTTTCGATAGGTATTCAGCAAAGAATCGCATAAAAATCCTGCCGTATCAACTATTGATTATGTAAATAAATAAATGAAAAGTTATATCATATTTGCGCAGTGCGTTGTTGAGTTTTTATTTAATAAATTGTTTAATATACTGAAACTAAAGAGGGAAGTACAAAGGAAAAGAGGATTCCAAGGAAGATTCCAGTTATTAACATGGCAGCTGCAAACATTCCTGCTGTAGTTTGATATTTCGGTAACACAGCCTGAGGCGCATACATCATACCTAAAGAACTATATGTAAATGTATTGACGAAATATTAACATAATGTAAATAGCAAAATGTAGTTACCTGCAATAACCAGAACTAAATGACATAGCAATTGCTATTAGCCAGTAAATCCAATCGTTAGTAATTAATACAGGCAGCGACCGCACGGTACTCTTTGGTAAATAATTGCAAAAAAGAAAAAGTGGCAAAAACACAGCACGCAGTAGAACTGGTATATACAGTGCATTTGGTTTTGGCCACTGTATCCAGGATGTTGACAAGCTTCCTAACATAGCAAATAAATTAAATGTCAAAAAGCAGGTTATCGAAGTAAAAAGTTCTTTTGAAATTAAAAAGTCATTGTTGTGTTGCTTTATGTCTGGAATAAGTAAAAAAATATATTAATATGAAAGTCGCCAAAATATTAAATTAAAAAAAAATTAATAAAGATAAATTAGGGGCCTTATTTTATAAAACAAAACGCTATATGAAAGCTAAGCCATAAAATACATAACCTTTTTTGAGAAAGTACGAAAATTGTATGTTTTAAATTCTTCATGGATAGTGGGAACTTTTAGATCCCTATGGATGTTTTCATTTGTTATAAACCAGCGACTGTCTTCTCTGTAAATTCTGAATGTTTGATGCACAGGCAGTACCCTACAGCTGAATTTCATATCACCAAATTCGCTGTTATAATTTCAGTGTCGTCTGCAAACGTTGATGTATATGTATGTGGGCTTGTCAGCATATCTGCTGTAAAGATGATATATAATACCAGCCCTAGCACACTACCTTGAGGTACTTCTGCACTAATTTTCCCATTTCTTGAAAGCTATCTGGCAAATAACTTTTTAGAAGCTTGTTTTCAGGAAGAATACCAGCTATTTTCGGGAATAGCCCATAATGGCAACCTTTATTAAATGCTTGGGAAATGTATATAAATAAAGCTGAACAGTATTGCTTTCTTTCAAAAGCCGATCTGATAATGGTAACGATTCTATGGACTTGTTCAATCGTACTATGCCTTGCTCGAAAACAAAACTGATCATCTGGGATAACTTTTCTAGTTTGGGGATTATAACAATTTCATATATCTTCCAAGAGCATGGAAAGAAGTCGACGCACAACATGGCATTAAATATAAATACTAAAATTCTTACATGGGAATTAGGGAAGCTTTTTATCATTGAACCTGTAATACGATCAGGTCCGGGTGAATCCTCATATCCGTGTTTTTAATTGCCGATTTTAAAGAAGATAACTTAAATGTCCTAGGATCATTCACGGTGTCGCTAATAATTGGAATATTGGAAATATTGATATCATGTGGTGCGAAAACCGTCTCTAAGTGATTCGCGAACGCATTTGCCTTTTCACTTGCGATTTTAGCCTAAGTACGGTCTGCAAGACATAGTGGAGATTCGTAAGCAATAGGATATTGTAAGTGCTTTAGAGCTTTTCACAGGTTATAATCCATGTTTTTCATTGCATCCAAGTTTCTTAAAAAGCTGTCGATAGCGATTTCGTGTTTCTGTCTCAATATATTGCAATTGCCTTCTTAGCCTTCTCTTCTCAATGACGAGCATCTGTATATCTGCTGTTGCACGGTATGATTTTATTTAAGCTGACGGCTTTGTTGGTGTTGCAGCTCTAGCCGCGGCAGTCACGACGTCTGTAAAATGATCTACAGCTGCTTGAATATTAAACAATTCGCGTTTTTATTTGGGTAGCAAACTAATGTTTCGGTGCAGTGCCAAATAAAAATTGTAGGAGAATGACCAGAAGATAGGTCATAGCATGAACTAACTAATAGTTGATCGCGTTTGATGTTTTTTACTATATCAAAATCTGTAAGGACAGGCAACTTTTTTAATTAAGTGGGCTACTAGGTGGGTTTATCGCCAGATACTACGTCTAACTTGTTTGTTTCAACTATATATTACAACTCCCTACCTCCAGGACTAAGGATTCTGGAACCCCAATAAGTCTTCCCTGAATTCCTTACGTTTTTCCGGCCTATACTGGCATTCCTACCACATTCCCTTTCGCTTGGGTGTTTGGTGTCATATATAAAAAAACCCATCAATTCTAAAGGAGTTTTTCATAGTAAAGTTTCAGCGGCTAAAAGTATGTCAATATCATGGTTAGCATGAAGTATTCTACTTCATATTTATGTCCATATTGGCTTTATAACGGATTTGTATAAGAGGACTTTGTATTCCAAAGCCAAGGTTGATTGAGGACCTATTAACCAGTGTAGTTGAATTGTTCGCAGTTTTATGGCAGTTTATTTTGCCTCAATATGACGAAACCAAGTTAGCCTCATTGAAGGTTGATACCCAAATGTTTCACATTAGTTTCCACTGGAACTGTGGCATTTTGATGGATTTACCTATATTCTCCACGTTTTTAGCCATTATCTCATTAACATGAGACTTAAGTTCTTTGGATGCAATTTTCGGGTTATTGTTAACTTTAATAAATACAGTGTCATCATACGTCAGATGTTGACGTATACGTATTTGGACTTGTTCGCATATCCAAACCTTACTTTGAATGTTCTATCCGTCAGATAGCACTTGACAAGCTTTCGAGATTTTCTTGGCAGTACTCGAGTTATTTTCGTAAGTAGAATTTATTAAACGCCTGGAAAATGTCAATGAATAAAGCTGAACAATATTGCTTATTTTCAACGACGTCCGTAAATTGATCCACAGCTGCTTGAATATCAGCCGGATTTTTCAGTGCGATGTTCGGAGGTAAGTGATAGCTCACATACATTTCATATTTCAACAACTTCGTGTTTTTATTTAAATAGCAAATAATGTTTTCATGTGCACTGGCAATACGCTCAGCTAAAATAACCATTGCAGGTGAATGGTTGAAGGAGAGATCATAGGACGAACTGACAAATAAAACATCACGTCTATTAGGTTTTACAATGGCAAAATCAATGAGATCTGGTAGCTTATTAAAGACTATTGGCCAATAGGTCGGTTTGCCTTTAGATCCAACGTCTAGCTTATTTCCTTTAATTGTATAGCTATCTCCCTCTTGGACTAGGAAATCTGGAGCCCCAAAAGGTGTGATTTGCATTGTAATCGCCGGCTGAAATAAACGTTTGTCGTAGTGTGCCAAAAATCGTGTCGAATTGATGGTGTTCGAATTGATGGTGCCTTGGCGGAGCGTACACTGATCAGAGTGCAATTTTAAAATCAATAAGATTTATAGACGTAACTTGTATAAAATCGTCGCTGAATTCTGACATTGAAGAGTGCCTCAAGTTTTTGCGCAGTATGCCGGCGGTGCCACCACATGCCCTTCCTCTCGGATGTTTACTGTCGTATGTATAAACTACATTGACTCTAAAACAGGTTTTTAATGTGAAATGTGTTTCAGAGACCAAGAGTATGTCTATTTCCTGTGTTAGCAGAAAATGTTCATCTTCATATTTATGTTGGGAGAGTCCGTTTGCATTCTGGAAGCATATTTTCAACTGGTTCATTTTTTGCTAAGCAAAACTTGAAACATGCCCTACATTCCTGTCATAAAGTTGTTCATTGTTTGTATTCGATTTTCGATTGAACTCGATTTGTTTGTAAACGATATCTGTGGGCCCTCTTTTAAGATGTGGGCGTAAGTATTTTTGCGCGAACTTACTTTTTGCAACACGATTAGCATTAGCGAAGTGTGCATCATTTTTCAGAGCTTGGGCATTAGGTTTACTACTATGGATTCAGCAAGCATAGTACATTGGAAAGTCGTCTATCGGTCATATTCGGATTTGTGTACGATTCTTGAATTATTTTTTACGTGTTGAAAGTCTTTACAGCCCCCATAGTATGAAGTGTGCTTTTCGCACAGTTGCTGCATTTTTTTAACTTCGGATCGGTTCCGGAAAAAGTGCATTCCGAAGTTCGGTGGGGCCCCCGCAAACAACGCATAAGGATGGTAGTTTGCAGTAAGTTTTGGTGTGCCGGAATTCCTTGCAATTGATGTACTAACGGGGACCATTACGTTTTAATGGCTCTTCTATCGTTATTCTTCTTTTAAGTAGGTATCGTAAGTTATAAATTGGGCGGACGGAGTTTTTACATTTTATCTGACTTGCATTAAATACAATATCTACTCGAAGCATAGGGTTGGGGAACTTTATTCTTGTTAAACAGGTTGTGAGCTGACCTTACGACGTAACCTTCCACTTCTATGGCATTATTTATTTCCTCGGTGGAAACGGAACTGTCTTTGCCCTTTACAACAATACTAAAACCTTTAGCACTTTTTATTTGTATCCATCATATTAGAGCGGAATTCCTTCCACGTACTCCGTTTCAGGAGATGTATAGTTCACTTCAGATCTTTTTTTCCTTGTAAGCCCCCTATAATTTCGAATATCTCCCTCATGTAGCGATAAATCCACCAGGGTCTTGAATCTTTCTCATCCACTCTTGTCAAGGGACAATCATACTCGAAAGCTAGCTTAACCGTGGTGTTCAATTGTTCGTTCAATTTCACCCGTGTTACAAAGTGCTGGGTATGGAGCACTGGTCATGTGTCCCAGAGATACTTCTAGTAACTAGTGTGATAAGTAGTCTTCGGTATTCTTATATATCTGCTGATTTACCGTATTGATTGTGCAAAGGCTGACATCGGTCATCTCTGCCCTTCGAGAATGGAACAAAGATGGGTGCTTGGTACCAGCAAATCGTTCTACAAATTCCAACAATTGTGATCGTATGTAGTTATCGGCTCAGCTGCCCCACACTTTGTGGTGCGATGTTGCCTCACAGCCCATTATTAATGCCATACGGCTCTGCCTACAGAAACTGACCACGTTTGCCATATGCAGTGACGGATGTAAACTCATAGGGAAGGTATGCCGATACAATAAGAAATTATCCCTAACCACTGCCCATCATGACAGTAAGATCCGGCGAACATAGGTACTATTCGTTACAATCAGTCTGTGAGTAATATATATTATTATATCGGCCCTTACTATTGTTTTGAACAATATACAGTTCCTGTAACAAGTCTATCGCCAGCTTGTCCTCTCAAAACATCGCTTATGACTTAGTTGGCAAATACGAGTAGCATACTAGGGATATAATATACCATATACACATCAGATATGTCCCTTATGCAAATACGTCGACGTTTGTGTACGACACTGGATTTATAAGTGTTAATAACGCTCCGAAGGTTGCATCTGAACTTTACTTCACTTCAGTTCCACATTCATAAGCTAGAGGGCTGGCTAAAAAAAGTAGAGGATGGATGTAAATTCATCGAAGTATGCTCACGTAGAGGTTTTCCTCAGGAGGAAAAATTGTCCTAGATAGACGCCTTAGTCCCGCCATGTTAAGCAAAAATAACGGCTATAAAACTTTAAACAATTAAACTACATATGCCATTCAGCTTTGGGGTAGTGTTTGCGTATGAAATATCCAGCAACTATTTACGCTATGTTGTGACGATGGAATTCTTCAGCTTCCTTTTCAACGTACAAAAATAAGTAATTTTAATTATTTACGAAAATAAATTATTGTTGAGTTTGATATTCAATTATTTTGATTTCAACATTAATTGAAACAATTAACTATTAAACATAATTTTTATGAATAAGTCCTGATTTATATTTATATATACTACAGAAGTGTGTAAATACTTAAACTAGTAATAATGCACATCTACTGTGAAATACTGTTTGTATGAAGTGCGAAAATATACAACTAAGATTAATGCCAACTCAACGGGTATGAAAGCAGTGCATGTGACAGAATTAAGTGAGTGTCAGCGTTGCGTTTGTAGAGGTAAGGCAATTATATTTTAGTGGTATCCCGTCGATAATAATTGCTTACTAATAACAAGTGACCGTGTAAGACAAGTATTCAAGTGGTATCTCACTTCTTACATGTTTCCGCTAATCAGTGCAATCGAGGAGGTAATTAGTAGCAAGTCGGTGTTATCCCGCAGGTCATCCTTCATCAATTGACAGTTCAAGAGAGCCACGAATTGGTGTGGTTGTCCGGTGGTATCACGCAGTCTTATATCAATAGCTCGTATTCCTCAAGAGCAGACTAGAAATGCGATGTCCGTCATCACCAGTAATCATTTCGTGGGATCCAGACAAAATTAAGTAAAAAAATATGAATCTAATATCAAAGAACTTTGTATGTATCACTATTTGGCGCCACCAGAGGGTGCTAAATTCAGAGTATTTTAAGTTAAAGTTACTAAACAACAATTTAGGCTTTGAATATTTCAAGAAAGTAACTATCACAAACTTACTGTTTGCACCAGGAAATTGAAATTTTCGGTGGTAATAAGTATATTTGCAATTAAATGTGTAAACGTTTCAAGTGATTATGTCAGCGGTAACTAGTTTTTGTTGATTTTAAAAAAGCTTATTATTCAAATAAATGCTAAAGTATGTTAAAGTTTGATGGCATATTCAAAAGAAAGGAAAAATATAGTCTATGAGTTTATTGCTATTTTCTAATAGTCCTCAGAAAAAAAATTTCATAAGTTTGCCGGAATTTTCAAAAAGATTGCAATTCAAAAAATATTCATATATTTTAAACTTGCGTACTTCTTTACTAGGCTACAAGTTTATTACAAAATTTAAAATATAAATGCATATATATTTTTACGTTTATTACCACAATAAACGTAAATTTGTAGGGTTCGTTTAATTGCAAATATTAAAATACACAGTCCTTAACGATTTGATGAGTATACAACGTTATTCGGCAATTAAGACTCTTTATAACTCTTCAGTACTAATTTACACTGTACACTTAATACTCTTTTGTACACACAGATATTCACTCCATGATATTCACTCATCCCTTCTGCGGTGGACGGCGCCTTTATATACAGATCACGGCTGCTACTTGAAACGTCCCGAACATACGTAAAATTGCGCACCATTTATTTCATTTGCTAGCATAGTAGTCTTGTATATGTGTTTGTGAGTGTATCTTTTGTTTACTTTTTCTTTCAGTAGAAGTTATTTTTGTTTCTACGTTGAATCGCGGTTCGGGGAATTTCCGCTGCGCAGTTGTTTTTGCTTTATGTTTATTACATTGCGTATTTGTACAATAGGTCGTTTCCACATCTTTGATTGTGCGTCTTCGCACACAGGTTTAGGTTTAACACCAAACTCTAAATCTGCTGGCAGTTTTAGTTCTGTTCCAAACAGGATTTTTGCTGGACTACGTGAGGTGGAATCGTGGACTGCTGACCGGTATGCCAGTAACAGCTTAGGTATATGCTCATCCCAATCCTTTTGGTGTGTACTGACCGGCACACGGTTAAATCTTCTACCATACCATCAGACTGTGGATATAGCGTTGTCGTTCTCGTCTTTTTGATGCCATATAAGTCGCAAATTTCTTTAAATTCTTCTATCGGAACACCGTATCGACACACCCAATTGTTAACAAATACGTCTACCAACGTTTTGGATTCTGGGTTCGGAATGGCAAACACTTCGGGCCATTTGCTGAAATAATCTATCCGCTCAAAAAGGGCACCTGCGTTGTATTGCTGAAGCTTGCCGCAACTTTTCCTTGTTGTACCCTTGGCCGCAATACACTGTTCGCAATTAGCTATTCAATCGGCTGCAGACTGCTGGCATCCCACCCAGTAAAATCGCTGTTTTATATTTTCCAAAGTTTTTGTAATGCCCAGGTGGCCGCCACTGTAAATTTGTCATCTGTACTTTTCCAAGACTGATATAAGCAGCCATCTATTAATTTTAGGCTATTCCACTGAGCCCAGTACGCTTTTGCTAATGGGATTTCTGCGGATATTTCATTACGGGTCAGTTTTTTGTTATCCTGCTTATCGAACATAATTTTTGCCAAAATGGGGTCATCATTCTGTTCCTTAGACCAGTTTTCCGCTAAGCTAATTTCCTTTTTCTCGACTTTTGTGCAGTGCTTGCACTCTACGTTGCATGGCCGTCTAGAAAGGGCATCAGCATTATTGTGTTTTCCGCCTTTTCTGTGCTCGATACTAAAATCGTAGCTTTACAGACGTTCAAGCCAGCGTGCGAGCTGCCCTTCGGGGTTCTTAAACTGCAGCATCCAACATAATGCGGAGTGGTCTGTCCTTAAGATGAAGTGTTGACCATATTAGTATTTGTGATAATGTTTGATGGACTCCAGCACTGCCAAAAGCTCCCGTAGTGTAAAACAGTAATTTCGTTCGGTCTTGCAGTAGTAGCAAATGACTTTTTTCGCCCCATTAACCACATGGGAAAGCACCCCTCCTATTCCATAGACGCTGGCATCCGTGTCTAATATGAATTTCTGGCAGGCGATTGGATAGGCGACGACTGGTGCCACACTCAAAAGTAGCTTAAGCCTCTGGAACGGTTCTTCCGTTGCCGCACTCCAGTGGTATCGTCGCGATTTTCTGGTCAACTCATGCAAACTAGCAGCAAGTTGAGCAAAGTTCGGCACAAATCTCCTCTAGTATGTGCAAAGCTCCAGAAAACTACGCGCTAAAGGCAATAGCAGCTCTGCAAGTTCCGGCCAACGTGTCTAAGGTATCGTCTATTCTGGGCAGCGGATAACTGTATTTCTTTGCGACGTCATTCAGTTTTCTGTAATCAACGCAAAACCTTGTGCTGCCGTCTTTCTTATTCACCAAAACTATTGGCGAGCTCTACGGACTGGAAGATGGCTCAATGACTCCATTCCGTTCCATTTCGTTGACAAGTTCTTTGGCCATTATTTGATGGCCTATGTGCAGATCAATCCCGTGGGCTATCATGAAGTACGCAACAATAACAACTTCATCCAATATGTCGGCGACAACAAACAAATGCTCGCCGTTGATGTTTACGAGAGTCAGTCTTGCCCTGGCTCTTCCATAGACGGTAACTGAATCCCCAGTAGCAGTGCGTTGTCGTATATTATTTAGTGATTCTATTGCTCCTTTTACCAAATCGGGCCTTATTATAGACTGAGATGCTCCTGTGTCTATGGTAAGGACCTGTTTCCTTCCGTTGTTAAGCCCGCAACCAGTAAGGTTGCTGTTCTTCTGCTGCATGATGGAAACGGAGATTGTGGGGCCATCGGTTGAAAGAGCTAGCTCTTGCCCCTTAGCGCTAACTCGATCTAGTTTAACGGTGGCGCATGTAATTTGGTGTTATTCGCCCGTTTGCTGTTTCTCGGTGGTGAAGCAGATCTTGATCTATTCTTTGATGATCTGCAGTTGCGCTGGAAGTGGCCGACCTTGCTGCAGTTAAAGAAATTGGCGCGAGATTTGCCTCTTTCCTCTTGCTTGACTATCTCTTTCCCTCTTCTCGCTCCTCTTGTCTCCGCAATTTGAGGGGACCTGAGGACTGGAGGCACGTACTGACAACGTGTCCCGACTATGATGACATTAGAGAGCTAGATGGTATGGGCATTACCCACAGGGGTACTGACCATACTGGGGGTTGGGATTTTAGTAGGGCCTTAGAAGACAGTCGGACTCTTAGTAGGTTGGGTGAATACGCCAGGAGGGTATTCAATAGGAGGAGAACTGGACGTTAGCGGAGGTGATCCCTGGGTTGGCTGCCCGTGGATGCGGCTGCTGCCAAGCGCACAGTCCATCCATGCAATATCGTCGGTCCCCGGCATGTAGGTATGCATATGACGGTTGCAGAAGCTATCTTCTGCTGCGTCCGTGCTACCTCGCCCGTCTTCGTCTACTATTGCCGTATTAGCTGCTTCTGCTTGTTGATTCTGTCTGCTGCTCTCGCCGTTGTGTTTGCCGAGTCACCATGTGACACTGACTTGCCCGTGAGGGCAACTGCGTTCATTGTCGTCATTTGTCAATTTGTCGTACGTATTGTCCTTGCTGGGTCACTCATTGTGACCAATGAGTCGCCCGTGAGGGCGGCTGTTAATTGTCTGTGTGTACTTGTTGTCCCCTTGTCCATCCATGTTGATGTTTGTTTTTTGTTGTGGCGGGCTACCAGTCCCGGATCATTTTGGGGTCCAACTGGAAGTAGCTTCGGCTACGAGGTCTGACCGGAGACTTAATTCTGGTACCACAGGTGTCAGGAGCCCATGGAACTTCGGTTCCATCCTGGCAATGGTGCGGCCCTTCGGGGAGCTTCGTGGTGGTTGTGGTTTAAACCCAAATCGCGGGTAGAGCGCAAGCTCGATGTGGAGTTGCATTGCAACCGGGTGCGGTGACCCATAGATCGGTAGGAGTTTTAGGTAGGCTCCGCTCCTCACCAAGGGGGAGGCCATGTCCAAATGCATGGTTTCGAATTGGTACTCATGTGTAGTGCGTGGGGGCGTTGGTGGACGCATTGTATTCATCCGGTGCTGAGAGCACTGTGGGGTGAGGCCGTAGTGGCAGGTACCCACATTAATCTGCAGCATTTCTGTCTCCGCAATTTGGCGTATCAGCCTCAAGTCGCCGCACCTTGTAGACTTGTGGCTTCAATATGACATTTGCGGTCTCCTGGGCCAGCGCGTACGAAATGGTTTCCGCAAAGGACAACTTCTTCTGCCTTGCGCAAACTGCATATTTAATATCTGGATCCCGTATGCCATTTACAAATGCTTCTATCTTGAACTGGTCCAGGAATGGACGATTCTCGCCTGGGTAAGTCAGCTGAACCACGCGATCAATTTTCATTGCGAAACCATGCAGCGTTTCATTCGAATTTTGCACTCTGCCCCTAGTTTCATCCTGTACAGTTCTCGCGTATGTTCGCCACCATACTTACGTTGCAAAGCCACCATTATGTCGTCGTATCTATTTCTGCAGCCAGATGGTAAGCTTTCTAGGGTTGCTGCTGCTGTTCCCTTTAACGCGACAATTAGTTCTATAGCTTTTTCTTCATTGTCCCATTCATTTTCGCTAGCCACCGTTTCGAATTGGAACTTGAAGACATTAAAAGGTGCGCTACAATCAAAGCTCGGGGTATTTATTTTGCTGGCGTGCTCAGAGATAACTTTCACCGGTCCTTCTCGAGTTTTTAGATCGCTCATCTTGCTCTTTAACTCATGTAGTTCTGCTTCTACGCCGGAACATTTTTCGTCAACATTGCTCTTTATGCCGTAGAGTTTTCGTCAAAACTTCTCGTTATGCCGGAGAGTTCTTCATCAACATTTTCCGTTATGCCAGAGAATTTTTCATCAAGCTCACTGTTCTATAGTTTCAATTTGTTTGCCAATAACCGTGGCAATGAGTTCATATTGATTTTGCTGGTTCCATTTTCGGTAGCTTGTGGCTAATTTGTGTTGATGCATTTTCGCAGTTTCCTTTTATTTATCAAATGTCATTGACAATGTCTTCAGTTACTATATCGTTGTTATACACAATTTTTCTATTGAAGGTTTGCCAGAAACCTTAGTAAGTGATAACGGTCCTCAACTTACATCTGAACATTTTAAATAATTTTGCTTAACTAACGTTATACAACAGTTAACAACAGCTCCTTTTCACCTCCATTGGTTTGACTGAACGTTTTGTACGTTCATTTAAAACATCAGTAGCCAAGAATATTGAAAATGGATTAGCTGTTAAAGAGGCTGTGTTGAAATATCTATCAACTTAATGCAATATAACAAATTCGGAAGGAAAAACCCCATCTGAATTACTTCACGGCCGTAAAATACGAATACTGTTAACTCAAATGCAGAGAAAACCTCCAAAACAAGAGCTTGACACTGAAGACAAGAGTACCTAATACAATCCTGTTTTTATTCGAAATTTTTTGAGAGGAGAAAAGTGGACTAAAGGAAGAATTGAAAAGGTCATCGGAAAAATGGTGTACATAGTAAACAGATTTTCAAATTATAAAAGACATCAAAACCAACTACAACCTAGAATTATTACAAACGAAACAATGAATCACCTGATAGAAACTCTACTCCACCGCTAGCGATAGAACCTGAACTAAGAAGAAGCCAGAGAACTCGCACTGCTATGACTCGTTTCAACCCGGAGGACTTTCGGAAAAAGAAGGAGGGATAATGTTATAAATGCGACTAGACTGTATTCTTTAATATATACATAAGGTTAGTATTCGTGAATTGTCGTTATTATATTTATATTTGAATTGTAATTATCTCTATTTTACTATGAAAAAAACAGTCTCTTAAAATACTCGAAACATAATAGTAGGCAGTTGTATTATACAGTTCAAGCAAACAAGATAGACGTCGTATTTGGCAGTAAACCAACCTATTGGCCCACAGACTTTAATAAGTTGCCAGACCTTATTAATTTTGCTATAGTAAAAATCATCAAACGCGATCAATTGTTAGTTAGTTCATCCTATGACCTATCTTATGATCACTCACAATTGTTATTTTACACGACAATTTTGTCACTGGACCTGAAACCATTATTTTCTATCCAAATAAAAACACGAATAAAATATAAAATGTATGTGAGCTCTCACTTATCTTTGAACATCCCACGTCGAAATCCAGCTGATATTCGAGCAGCTGTAGATCATTTTACAAACGTAAAGACTGCCGCTGCCAGAGCTCTAACGCCAACAAAGCCAGCAACTATATAAAATCGTTCCAGTCAACAGATATACGGATACTGGTAATTGAGAAGAGAAGGCTAAGAAGGCAATGGCAAAATAGTCGTTTTCCACACAAAAAATGCATGAACTTATGCCAAAAAACCTTACGCAATAAATTGAGGCAGAAACGCGAATTCGCTATCAAGAGCTTTTTGAAAAAATTTCATCCAATGAAAAGCACTGATTATAACCGGTGGAAAGCTTTAAAGTACTTACAATGTCCTATTGCTTACGAATCCACACTAAGCCTTGAAGGCCGTACTGGGGCTAAAAACTCCAGTGAAAAGGCAAATGCGTTCACGAATCACTAAGGTTTGCGCACTACATGCATATAAAATCTTAACACTAACAAAAAAAATAATACAACAGTTAGACGTAATACAAAATTATAAAATGATAGAGATTGTGAATAAAAATGGAGTAAAAAAGTTAGAGGAAAAATATTAATAATTATGAATAATAAGAACTGATTACACTGTTCTGCTAAAACAATTATTTTGCCTCCTTTCAAAAAAAAAATATATAATGAATTAGAACGGCTTAACTTGCTTAATCAAAATCAAGTTTCAGTTTTTTTCTATCACGCACAAAATTTGTTTAATGGGCGTGGCAAATATAACCCCCTTAATAGGTCGGCTACACTAGTTCATTTCACTGTAACTCGAGAATAGTTAATCCGATTTCAATAAACGGTATGAAATAGCCTTTTAGGCATTTTAAAACTTTTTTTGCATGCTGAACAGTTTCAAAGTTATTTTGAAATTAGTAGCAAAAAAAAATGTTTTCCATGCAAAATTAAATAAATTTTGCTCATCAAAAAATCACAAAAAATGTTTAAGAGCTACAATTTTCGGTTTTTATAATTAATTATATGACTAGGTGGTATATTATGCATAATACGAGCCATATATCATAAAAATCGATGCATAAATTTGTTTTTTTCACAATTAAGCGAAGGTATCTCAGTTGGACAAAAACTGCGTAATGAATTTATCAGCATGTAACACTTGCATTTTATAGATTTTAGCGAAACTATCTTAATTTTTTTTTTATGATTCTTGAAATTAAATAATATTTCATCTGCCCGACGACCAGTACTTCGAAGCAATGATGTGTTACATCCATTGCTTCCAAAAAGTGATAAGTTAGTATATGATGACGATGTTTTTTCTCTACGATCTCAATCTAGTTACTGCTCTATGGGTGCTTTGTCATCTCTATGTAAAGGTCTACCAAGAAACGCTCATTTTGTAAAACAGCCAGAATTGCATGACCTTGCTCGAGATTTAGGACTTCCAAAATTAAAGGCTCAAAATCTCGCATCAAGATTAAAGCAATGGAATATATTAGATAAAAACACAAAAGTCTCATACTATCGAAACAGAGAAGAAAATTTTTTGAAAAACGATTTGGTGTTTTGTAATAATTCTGAAGGACTTTTACGAGAACTGAGATTCCCTGAAAAGTCTGAAGAATGGCCTCTTTTTATTGATTCCACCACAACTAGCTTAAAAGCTGTTTTATTTCACAATAACAACAAGTACATGCAACAAATACAGGGTGTCTGGTAGAAGATTTATATTTTCCAACTTAAATGAAAAACGTAATAATTGACACAAACTTTTATTAAGAACATTGAACGATAGAATGGAAATGCGGATTTTATTTTTTAAAGAGTATGTCATCCAGATGTCTTCCGTCGAGTTGAACACACTGTTCAAAACGGAGCCTTGTGTTCTGCGCCACACGCTGCAGTAAACTTGGTAAAATTGAGCTAATTTCTCGACGAATATTTTCTTTTAAAGCCGCAAGAGATTGGGAATTGTCATTAAAAACCCTCTCTTTGAAGTAGCCCCATAAAAGAAATCCACGGGAGTTATATTGGGCGACCTCGGTGGCCATGGGATGTCTCGAAGCAAGTTCATCGAAGCCTTGCCTGGAGAATTTTCGAAAAAAATGGTCCAATTATCTCATGCGTGGATATGGCACACCAGACAGTTACTCTGGGGCAATGCAATGGGTTTTGATGTTTGAATCGAGGATTGCGGGTTCCTGGAGACCAGTAATGGCAGTTTTGCTTGATGACGTGGCCGTTTATGTGAAAATAAGTCTCGTCGCCCAAAAAAATGGGATTTACAGTGCGAAAACGCTCCAACATCGTTTCATAAAATTGTTTGCGTAAACAAGTCACTTTCTTTCAGTTCTTGAACGATTTGAATTTTATAGGGATGGAACTTCAGATCCTTTTTTAAAATTTCATGAATAATCGCTCTTAGAAGTCCCAGTGAGGCTGCTCTTTTCCGTATTGAAAGTCGCGTACTTTCACGTAAACTGCTTTCAACCAGTTCAATGTTTTTGGGAGTCTTTGAAGATCGACTGGGTCCTGGTCGTGGGAAGCAGTTGCGCGGAATCTCTGCACCCACGAACGAATTAAATTTACACTCGGTCCATCACGTATTCGCCGAATACCGAACGTTGGAGAAAATTGTCGACGAGCAATTACGTATGAATCATTACTCTTAAAAAATGTCTCCACAGCGAACGCGCGATGCTCACTCGACCACTTCGACATTGTGGCTGACAAATTCGCACAATCGATAATTCCAACTGCACCACCCCTCTTGTTTAATACTTTTTGAAATAATCGTATTTAAAAATATAAATTTGCTACCAGACACCCTGTATAAAAGAAAACTATGGAAATATGAAGTTATTACTCCACAAAATAAAATTGCTTTTTATGCGAATGAGATAGTCGAGCAAGAGATAAATACTACAAAGTAAGAGATTGGCCCGAAGAGTGAGTTTAACTCCAGGAGAAGAACCTTTAGCTCAGATAAAAATTCTTGTACCTCCTCTTCATATAAAAATACGCATAATGAAAAACTTTGTGAAAGCAATGAAAAAGATGATGAAGGCTTTGAATACCTTAAAAGTAAATTTAAAATGAAGTTAAATGAAGCAGAAGAAAGGGAATGGTCCGGCTTTTGTAAATGTGTGTAATAGTTTTTTGGGAATCCAAAAAGCTGAAAACTACAAGGAACTCAAATAAGAACTTCTTTCTGCTTATAAAGCTCTCAAATGTAATTTTTTGGGCTCGCATTTGGATTTCTTTGCTGAAAATATTGGTGCAGTATCAGATGAACATGGTGAAAGGTTTCACCACGATATGTTAAAAGTAGAAATCCGATACATTGGAAAATGGTCAGAAGGGATGCTTGTTGGTCGATTCGACGAGAAACTCCAACTGAATTACAGATACTAAAATTATTTACTTTTAATGTTACTTTTAGTTTTTAATTTGTTGGAAAAATAATAAAGTGTTGGGTTGATAATATAAGCATCTTTACTTAAATGTGATTCAAATTAAAGATTGTTTATCGCTTTCCACGATAAATATCTTGTTTTATTCGTAGTATATATTTACGATTATGCAGGAAACCGAATTTTTTTGTGTTTTTAAACTTTTTATGAATTCTTTTAAAGTAAACATTTTAATTTTCGTCACTAATTTCCGAATAACTGCGAAACTGTTCAGCAAACAAAACCAGTTTAGAGAGTAGGAAGGTAATTTTATGCCACTGTGTAAGTTTTTTTTTTAACCACAAAATGTAAAGAACATATGCTCTTATTATTACTAATAAATTCCAAGAATCATAACAAATTATTAATTTACTTGAGATAGTTCTGCTAAAATCTATAAAATGCAAGTTACATTTCGCATTACGCATTTTTTGTCAAACTGAGATACTTTCGCTTAACTATGAAAAAAACCAAGATTTGTGCATCAATTTTTAATATATATGGCTTATTTTATTCGTAACTAGCTTCGCTCGGAAGCTATTTGCTAATGATTAATATTTCATATGGAGTTAGAAATTAAAATACACAAATTTCAGTACAAAGAAGACCCAACACAAATTTTTCTCAATTTATTGCTTAAATAGTTCTTAAGGTAATGTATTAAAAAAATAAACAAAAAATATACGTGGTCAGAACACCAGAGGCGCCTGACCACTTGGGCACTTACCCAACCGTTTTTCCTAATTGAAACAATCCGTTATTAAAAGTAACAATGTTCTTTATTTAAGGTCCAAAATTGAATTAATTCTAATTGTATTTTCCTTAACAATGTTAACTTAAATTTTATTTTATTTTAATGTGGGAAAATCCTTACTCATCAACATACGTGAAACTACCAAGTGCTGATCGTATTGCAACATGCGCAGACATAAGTTTGCTGAGTTGCAATCGTGATTTCGCAATTCAAGTTCAATGTACTTTAAGAGTAATTATTAAGGGTGTTAACTTTCATTTTAAAGCTTGATAGTAAACAATATTTTATGTTTTTCTGTTGGGAGAGAAAATAAACAGTGTGGATGGTGTACCAACTCTCAAGAATGCAACATACAATAGACCGCTGGGAAATCATTGGGATTCTAGGTTTAACCCACTGGAGACCAGTAACGGCAGTTTTGCTTGATGACGTGGCCGTTTATGTGAAAATAAGTCTCGTCGCCCAAAAAAATGGGATTTACAGTGCGAAAACGCTCCAACATCGTTTCATAAAATTGTTTGCGTAAACAAGTCACTTTCTTTCAGTTCTTGAACGATTTGAATTTTATAGGGATGGAACTTCAGATCCTTTTTTAAAATTTCATGAATAATCGCTCTTAGAAGTCCCAGTGAGGCTGCTCTTTTCCGTATTGAAAGTCGCGTACTTTCACGTAAACTGCTTTCAACCAGTTCAATGTTTTTGGGAGTCTTTGAAGATCGACTGGGTCCTGGTCGTGGGAAGCAGTTGCGCGGAATCTCTGCACCCACGAACGAATTAAATTTACACTCGGTCCATCACGTATTCGCCGAATACCGAACGTTGGAGAAAATTGTCGACGAGCAATTACGTATGAATCATTACTCTTAAAAAATGTCTCCACAGCGAACGCGCGATGCTCACTCGACCACTTCGACATTGTGGCTGACAAATTCGCACAATCGATAATTCCAACTGCACCACCCCTCTTGTTTAATACTTTTTGAAATAATCGTATTTAAAAATATAAATTTGCTACCAGACACCCTGTATAAAAGAAAACTATGGAAATATGAAGTTATTACTCCACAAAATAAAATTGCTTTTTATGCGAATGAGATAGTCGAGCAAGAGATAAATACTACAAAGTAAGAGATTGGCCCGAAGAGTGAGTTTAACTCCAGGAGAAGAACCTTTAGCTCAGATAAAAATTCTTGTACCTCCTCTTCATATAAAAATACGCATAATGAAAAACTTTGTGAAAGCAATGAAAAAAGATGATGAAGGCTTTGAATACCTTAAAAGTAAATTTAAAATGAAGTTAAATGAAGCAGAAGAAAGGGAATGGTCCGGCTTTTGTAAATGTGTGTAATAGTTTTTTGGGAATCCAAAAAGCTGAAAACTACAAGGAACTCAAATAAGAACTTCTTTCTGCTTATAAAGCTCTCAAATGTAATTTTTTGGGCTCGCATTTGGATTTCTTTGCTGAAAATATTGGTGCAGTATCAGATGAACATGGTGAAAGGTTTCACCACGATATGTTAAAAGTAGAAATCCGATACATTGGAAAAAGGTCAGAAGGGATGCTTGTTGGTCGATTCGACGAGAAACTCCAACTGAATTACAGATACTAAAATTATTTACTTTTAATGTTACTTTTAGTTTTTAATTTGTTGGAAAAATAATAAAGTGTTGGGTTGATAATATAAGCATCTTTACTTAAATGTGATTCAAATTAAAGATTGTTTATCGCTTTCCACGATAAATATCTTGTTTTATTCGTAGTATATATTTACGATTATGCAGGAAACCGAATTTTTTTGTGTTTTTAAACTTTTTATGAATTCTTTTAAAGTAAACATTTTAATTTTCGTCACTAATTTCCGAATAACTGCGAAACTGTTCAGCAAACAAAACCAGTTTAGAGAGTAGGAAGGTAATTTTATGCCACTGTGTAAGTTTTTTTTTTAACCACAAAATGTAAAGAACATATGCTCTTATTATTACTAATAAATTCCAAGAATCATAACAAATTATTAATTTACTTGAGATAGTTCTGCTAAAATCTATAAAATGCAAGTTACATTTCGCATTACGCATTTTTTGTCAAACTGAGATACTTTCGCTTAACTATGAAAAAAACCAAGATTTGTGCATCAATTTTTAATATATATGGCTTATTTTATTCGTAACTAGCTTCGCTCGGAAGCTATTTGCTAATGATTAATATTTCATATGGAGTTAGAAATTAAAATACACAAATTTCAGTACAAAGAAGACCCAACACAAATTTTTCTCAATTTATTGCTTAAATAGTTCTTAAGGTAATGTATTAAAAAAATAAACAAAAAATATACGTGGTCAGAACACCAGAGGCGCCTGACCACTTGGGCACTTACCCAACCGTTTTTCCTAATTGAAACAATCCGTTATTAAAAGTAACAATGTTCTTTATTTAAGGTCCAAAATTGAATTAATTCTAATTGTATTTTCCTTAACAATGTTAACTTAAATTTTATTTTATTTTAATGTGGGAAAATCCTTACTCATCAACATACGTGAAACTACCAAGTGCTGATCGTATTGCAACATGCGCAGACATAAGTTTGCTGAGTTGCAATCGTGATTTCGCAATTCAAGTTCAATGTACTTTAAGAGTAATTATTAAGGGTGTTAACTTTCATTTTAAAGCTTGATAGTAAACAATATTTTATGTTTTTCTGTTGGGAGAGAAAATAAACAGTGTTGATGGTGTACCAACTCTCAAGAATGCAACATACAATAGACCGCTGGGAAATCATTGGGATTCTAGGTTTAACCCACACACTTTTAGCGATTGGCCTTGGGATTTATTAATCGTCATTGCGAATGCAAGGCGAACGGGAAATTCGACACGTTTAAACTTAAATGGTAGATCACTTGGTACGATAGGTATCCTTGGAATAAGCAGCTCTTCACCTACAAACCTTCCTATAATTATTATTGCTTTAATCGCGTTTGGCTTCAGCGTTTTAATAACCAATCTAGTACTATCGCATAGTGTTGGCTGATTCAGGTTACGTAACATGACTATTACCGCTCCCACCTTAAGCTGCAAGTTATGTGGTGGCATTCCCGCTAAGTCCAATGAATTTAGGAACTCTACCGGGTAGTTAATAATATTATCAGGATCGGTAATGAAATCAATCGATTTATACGAATATAATTCTCCATTAATTAAGGTTTGGATTTTTAAATTTATTTCATCAACGTCCTTATTTTTTGCAGCTAAAATGGCTCTTTCACTTAACCTAACGTAATCGCTGTAATTTTGAGCAATATGTGGGAACACTTTTGCAATTAGTTCGTCTTTAGATGTTATAAATTGGGAAAAGCCCATTGGAAAGGAAATCTGGCCTGCTGTAGAGTCAGTCGGTATTTTTCCACTGCCAATGTCTAACAATTGCTTTGAAAAAAGATAACTTGATGGATAATTTTGAATTGCATCTCGCATATTTTCTGTTAATTTGAGCGTTGTCACTTTTTTCCATAATACTGATGACTTCAGTCAACCATTAATTTGATCGGCAGGTGTTGACCTTGGAATAACTGGCAGTTTTTGCCAAAAGTCTCCGGACAATAGACCAGCAGCCCTCCAAATATTTGCTGATTATTACGCAAGTCTCTTAGCGTTCTATCAAGTGCCCCTAATGCACGATTGCTTTGAAATGTTACATGTTAGCTCATCTACCGTTTGCAAGTTTAAAGGCAGTTTTAAAGCGGAATGAGCAATCCCAGAGCAAGCTACTGCAAGAGCGATTTGGTTTTGTGAGCGAATCGAAGACAAATGTAGGGAAAGTAAAAACGTCTTGCCTGTTCCGCCAGGTGCATCGAGGAAGAAGATTCCTCCGTAACCTGCGTTAATAGCTGTCATAAGAGTATCATACGCGTTTTTTTGCTGGTGGTTTAAAAGTTGGATTTTAATGTCAAATTCTTCGGTAAATTCCCCTTGTGCAGAGGATTTGGAGTTGGTATTCCTAATTCGTGCAACATTTTTCCAGACATTCTTAAACATAAGTCCTGAACTGAAATCAACGCCTCATTGAAAATTTCAGCATTTATAATCAATTGCGATATTTATGGCAGTTGTACGAATACGATGCAAAATTTCAGCCACGTTTTCTTTATACTTGTTCCACAAATTGGATGGATTAAATGGAAAACATGTAGATATAATTATAGCAAAAAGTGCTCGAATTTGAACAACAGCATCTGCCATAGTGAGATCCCAATGGTTGTCATCCTCTAGCAAACCTAAAAGCTGACAGGCTTCTCTATACGTTGTACACAATACCCCATTGACAGCCCGTAGAGATTGGAAAGACGTTGATCCACGAATATTTACTAATAACAAACGCAGGTAAAAACATTAATCGTTGCACGGATGGACTGAGTAGACACGACCTAGTGTGTCAGATGAGTAAACATCTATATAGCCAGGAACAGGTTTTCCCTGTTTTCTACGCTAAAATTGTCTTTATGAGTTATTCCATATAAAATATTTCGGCATTTCTGAGTAAAGCAGTAGCATGTCTTAAAAAAACTTGTTAAGGTTGTTGATGGTGGTCGTTCTGCCCTTTGCACTGCATTTTCTTCCGTAAAATAGACTCGTTGCCCATTCTCTAAGTGTACAGCTAAATGGGTTACAGTGGGATAACGTTCATGTATGGAAAATGAAAAAATTCTCCAAAGTGCTTCATTGCTGCTGATATATCTTCAAATCTGATACTGAGAAACCTCATTGTTTTTATCTGCAGTCGCAATACCAAAGACAGCCATATCGCTTCCACTCGTGACATAGTTGCAAACGTAATTAATTGATTTTACAGAGTTGCAGTACTCAACATTGCAATGCGCTTTAAATGTTTTTGAAAGGAGCGGTGAATACGGCACAATCCAGCTGTTGTTGACCACAACGTTTTTATTTTTCACTTTCAATGTGTAGCGTAATAATAAAGACTTGTTAATTCTTGTAACAACTTTTATTAACTGAAAACTGCATGTTTATTTCACATTAAATCTGTATACTATCGCCCAATATAATTCATTTTTTATTCTAGCACTAATACACATTATGATATTGACTGCACTACTTGTTCAATAGTTGATCTTTCGGGTTCATGCGGTCGATAGAAACCTTGTCTTTCACTAGTCCTCTCTTAATTACAAAATACTTTTTATACCACTTTACAATTTCAAACGGCCCGTCATATGCTGGCTCTAACGGTTTTCGTACCTGATCTACTCTAACAAACACGAAGTTACTTGTATTCAATTCCCGATCAATGTAGGCCTTTTTGTTTGTATGTGTTGATGGGACAGGTGTTCTTAGGTCACTCATTACTTTACGAAGTTTTTGTACGAATTCAACCTGACTGTCTTTACTGTTACTTTTGACCCAGAACTCGCCTGGTAAACGTAAATGTGTTCCATACATAAGCTCTGCTGGACTGGCACCGATGTCTGGCTTTATAGTGGTTCGAAGACCCAGAAGTACAAATGGAAGTACTGAACACCAATCCTTTGTGGCATAACACTTAATTGCGTTTTTTAATGTACGGTGCTATCTCTCGACTATTCCATTCGCATGGGGATGATATGCCGTGGTTCGCAAATGCTGTATACCCAGAGTTCTTATAGTTCCTGGAAAAGATTCGATTCAAATTGCCTTCCTAAGTCCGTCGTAATTTTCTCTGGGACTCCATAGGTCGATATCCACCCAGTTAGGAAAGCTGTCGCACGAAATTTCCTATATCTTTAGCCAAGCCCGGCCATACATACCGAGTCCTTATCAGCTTTCTCGTAGCTCTTATGCCAGGATGTGCCAAGTTGTGCAATTTCCGCATAACGACTTCTCGAAGTTTAACGGGCACATATGGCCGTATACTTGATTCGTGTACATTGCAGTACAAAACATTAGATGAATCTGGAATGGGAAAACGCGACAGCTTGAGGGATAAATTCTTACCTGATTCAAGTAAAGTTTTTAGCTCATCGTCTTTCTCTTGTTCACTTGCTATTGCGTCAAAATCAAGAACATTTTTTGCAATATTATTAATACGTGAAAGTCAATCAGCTGTTGTATTTTCAGAGCCTTTGATATGACGAATGTCGGTAGAGAATTGGCTTATGAAATCCAACGGTCTTACCCTTCTAGGAGGAGCTTTCTCACTTTTTTGTTGGAATGAAAATATTAAATGTTTATGGTCCGTGTAAATTGCAAATTTACGCCCTTCCAAAGCGTACTTGAAATGTTGCACGCCTTGGTACACAGCCGTTAATTCCCGGTCGTACGCACTATACATACGTTGCGCGTTTGTTAGTTGTTTGGAATAAAAACCGAGTGGTTGGGCTTCACCGTCGACGATTTGGTGCAGCACCGCATCCACCGCCGAATCTGATGCGTCTACAGTTAATATCAGTTCACTGTGTGGGGACATGTAACACGAACAAGTAGCATTAGCTAGCTCGTCTTTGCAGGCTTCAAAAGCGTTTGAAGACTCATCTCACCACACTATTTTGGTTTTATCGTTCTTTTTGTTTCCTACTATTAGTTTTTCAAGAACACTTTGATGCTTAGTAGCATTTCTGAGAAATGGGCGGTAAAAATTTAACATGCCTAAAAGTTTTTTTTTAGGTCTTTTGCCTCGACTTTGCTTTGGAGTGGTAGCAATCCTTCACTCATACAATACTCCAGCTCGGTCTGTCCAAGTTTGCATTTATCGACATTGATAGATAAATTGCCTTTTCGCAATCTATCAAGTACGGCTCTCAAATCTTTTTCATGTTGCTCTTCATCGGTCGAAGCCACAAAAATATCGTCAATGTAGGCAAACGTGCCATCTAAGCCCCTGAGCAAATCGTCCAGGTATCGCTGGAAAGTTTGGGCGGCATTTCGTAACCCAAACGTCATATAAACAAATTCGTACAAACCAAACGGTGTTGAAATGTCTGTCTTTGGTATGTCTTTGGGCTCGATCGGTATTTGATGGTAGGCGCGTTGCAAATCAATTGTTATATCGTGAAGATAGGGAATGGGCACCGTAATTGTGTTTAGTGACCGATAGGTGCCGCATGGTCTCCACTCATTGTTTGCTTTCTTCACTAAATGCAGTGGACTTGCCCACTGACTTTTTGACGGCCGGCAAATACCTTTTTCCATGAGAAATTGAAATTCTCATTTTGCTGCCTCTAGTCTTTCGCCTGCAAGTCGTCTCGGGCGCGTAAAAACTGGTGGGCCGGTTGTTACAATGTGATGTGTGGTCTTGGTTGTTATCGGCATTTTATTCGAATTAAGGATAGCTAAATCATTTTACTCCTTTACTATATGCGAAAATTTTAGATCTTTTTTAAACGTTAATATTTTAATTTGCAAATTTTGTACCACATTTGCTTTTGTTTCTATCATTGTTTTTCTGTCAACTAGTTTACCTATTTTTATATCAACAAGTAAGTCATATGTTTTCAAAAAATCAGAGCCTATTATTGCCGCATTAGCGTCTGCGATGTAAAAATTCCAACTTAAACTGCGGCGTAACCCCAGTGATAAATTAAGACGGCGTTGTCCAAACGTTTTTATATGCGAACCATTAGCAGCGAAAAAAGTTGTTGTCGAAGGCATTTTACGTTTAATTGATTTATCTGCTGTTCAATACGTTGTATACGAAGATTGGTATCACTTTGTAGACTTTGTGGCGTGGATACTGCGGCCACATGTTGATAATCTTAAACTTCCATTATTTTGTCAGCCAGTTTCGCCAGCTCCGGCAAGTCTGCATTTGATGCCTGTAATATGGCTTTTGTTTGCGCAGGTAGTCTCTGCAGCCATAGTGACTTTAAAAAATCATTATTTATTTTACCTTTCGCTAAGCCACTCAATTCGTTCAATAACTGCGTGGGACGTTTGTCGCCCAAATCAATCTCGGAAATAATCTTTTGATTTTTTTTTGTTCGCTGTCACAATACCTTTCTATTATACAAGATTTAAGGTTAAGGTACTTGTCTCGTTCGGGAGGATTTAAAATTGCGTCGGATATCTGTGCCAACACATTGCTTTCGATTGCAGCCACTACTGTGTTATATCTAGACATATCGTTGTTTACACCCGAGATGTTAAACTGCGCTTCTACTTGAGCAAACCATATTTCCCGCTGCTCCGGCCAGAAAGGTGGAACTTTGACGGAGACCCTGTTAACGATTGTACTACATGGCTAACTGTAGGTACGTTAGATACTGTTTCTAACTGTCTAGATGTTGTTGCCTGGCCCTCAGTTCTATTTTCGCTTGGCTTTCCTTCGTTCATGGCGCTGTTCTTTTGTCGGGGTCACCAATCGTAGCGTAATATGAAAGACTTGTTAATTCTTGTAACAACTTTTATTAACTGAAAACTCCATATTATTTTACATTAAACGTGTATACTATCGCCCAATATAATTCATTTTTTATTCTAGCACTAATACTCATTATGATTTAAGCACACAATATAAACACTGTTGCTTACATCAGTTACATCGTATAGTACAAGATATCCTTAACGGTAACAAATATTTGAAAACTATAATTTAGAAATATTATTTAGAAAGAGATAATTTATATCCTCTTACGATCTGCCACAAATGTAACGATTTGCCACCGTTTTGGGGTGCGCGTCGGGGATACAAAGGATATCCATCATTTCCTGTGACTGTTTCAGCTAAAAGAGCAGATATCGTTTAGAGCACTTATTGTCCACCATACATGGTGATTCTTGATTGTCGGTGCCGCACGGGTCATGAACCATATTAGCTGTCACTATTTTATACAACTCTAAGTCCTATGTACGATCAGGAATTTCGGCACAAATGATAGCATCAATATCTTCTGGTCTTATTTTTTCAGCCATCCAGAGTAATATGTGAGCATGAGGTAGCCCCCTCTTCTGCCATTCAACACAGTACATCCAACAACGCACACTTCCAAAAACTTTACACTTAGCAATAAATTCGAGCATTGCCTTGAGTTTTTGCTTAAACACTCGCGTTGTAATGCCATGGCGATCGCTGGCTGATTGACATGGTAGTAACAACTGTGTAATATCACACCGTTTTGGATTGCGCGTCAGTGAGATGAATAAGTCTGGCCGACCATACTGGCGCACATATGCCATCGCATCTTGCGCGTATTCGTGCAAATGTCTTGGACTTCCGACATAACTCGCTGGTAAAATTGTAACTCGACCAACATTGCTTGCATTTCCATCAGTATTTATGGCGTCACGGAGATGGATGTATTCTTCCGTTCGTAATTTTTGCTGCTTAAGACGTATATATGTTAATCGTTCGGTGCCGATTTTCGCATACATATCATCTTAATTACGAAATGATATCCAACTTCTCCTCGGGAAAATATCAGCGGATACTGTAATTCATCGTATGAACGATGTGTTTCGGATATACGCTGAAGATTACTACCATCCCGTCGCCTAATTACATTATCGTGAGACCCTAAATTTTCTCCTACAATAATAACGGCAACCTCATTGAACGTCGGTGCATTGAAATGTCTCTCGTGTTCGCCATATGGTCTTTTGTCGGCTCTGATTACAATTTTGTGATCATCGGAAGGCATCATATCTAACGCAGTTTTAAATAGTTTCACCAACTCGTTCTACTCATGTAAGAGGTTTTGCAGTCGCGCAATAATTTCTTGTTTAATGGCATGAGAAATGGCACATTGTTGGTTAATTTCGGCATTGGAATTTCCAAGGAAATAAATTTGAAGGAATTTATGGTCAGAATTCATAGGTGGTAATAATGCTCCAGCACGATGAATTTGACCTTGGATCTACAAATGTAATGCTCTTAAAATCTAAAACTTAGAGTAATACGTTATGCTAGTGTGTTATGTACTTTGTGTGGTGTTTTCGTGTATGTAATGTGTTTTGTATTTAAAAATTTATGTACCTTAAAAGTTGGATTAAAAACTCGTTCTTGTATTATATTTGCCCCAAAAGAGGTCATCTGAAACGAACTATTGTAAAGCTGTATGTTTTGCAAGAAGTGTTTTGAAAGAGAAAACAATGATGCCAACGGTTCTGTTGGTGAAACCATTGTGGTAATTTGACTTTTCCACTTGCACAGCATAGTTCTGGCGGTTCGCAGCGAAACCTCAAGGCATTACAATGCTGGCAAGCAATGCTCATTGTACCGAAATCAACTGATTGGTCTGTCGCGTAGTCAACGCCTGAATCAAATCTGAAGGCTAAACGTTCATACGGAACACCAGTATTTGAATTCCTATTTGTCCAACGTTGTACGTTATGTATCATGTTACCTTCGGATGTGCGAGTGGAAGCTGATTGTAGCGTTAGGTGTGTTGTTATAGTGTCCCGTGCCTATGATATTCTCACACGATTTGCATCCAAACGTTGAGTACGCTCTTCCTCAGTCTGGCTGACTCTATGATTGTACACACTTCTCGTTAGGCGCGTAGGGCGCCTAACTCACTAAATTTAAAATATCATTTTTTTTTTTAATTTTGTTTTTTAATCAACACAAATTTTTTCGTTTTATTAAAAACTTTCCACAACATTTTTCTTCACAATATGTATACTAAAAGAATAAATAACAAAAACGTCACTTTAAAGTAAGGGGTTACCTGCTTCAAAATTTTAAAGTTGACGTAGGAGTTACCATACGTTTGTTAAGCTAATAATCGTTTTTGAGTTTAAAGCAGCGTTAACTTTTTTTTGCATAAGACCGTTAGTCGTTAGACATGAGTAGCTACCAAAAGCAATTTACGTTTCGTGACCAAGTTAGAAAAAAGTTTGAATTTAAAAAGCTATTTAGACAGCTAGTACTAATATGGATATTTTTTAAAGCGATACTCATATGAACTTTTCTGTCTAAGATGTACCTGATAAACTAAACCTTCTGTTTACAGAATGCATCTCTACCTCCTAGTACATCAAACATTTAGACCATGTCTAAACTGGCTACCTGGGTTGATATTTATGCAATCTATAAAGACTTATTTTGTTAAATTAATTGGGCTATTGTGTATTAGTATTGGTATATTGGCTCGTGTTTCGATCTCTCTACACATAATAAATTTGTTCTAGAATTCTACATCCCTATATTTAATTGGGTTGATATTTATGCAATCTATAAAGACTTAATTTGTTAAATTAATAGGGCTATTGTGTATTAGTACAGTCGAACTTCTCTATAACGTAGCAGTTACGGACTGTCAAATTTCTACGTTATAGAGAAAATTCGTTATAAAGAAACTGCAGAAAATTTTGACTTTACATTTTTTTATGTAGAAACTATATTTATTTAAAAAAAAAAAGGTTTTTACACGAACACTTTAATTTTTTTTATTAATACATACATATGTAGAAAAAAATTATGTGTATTAGGAGAAGAATATTTTTTTACCTGAACACATTGAAATTTTTTTGTTTAAAAGTAGGAAAAATATATAGCCGTGGCAAGTTTTTATATAGTGTTAAAGAAAGGTGTAATTTTCATTTGTTTTTGATGTTTCCACTTTTCTTCATCAACAAAGTCTTCACAACGATTAAGAATGGAAAAAATATCCCAAAAAGGTTCGTATCGTGTTAAAAGCCGAGTGTACTTGGGAAAATGAAGGCAATTCTGAAACATTTTGTTCTATGCCAGATTCTTCATCGTCTGATTCTGAAAGAAAATTAACTTCATAGTAACTGGATAAAATGCTTTGTAGAATATCTTCATCGGAAGGGCACTCCATGGTGATTGTTTCGCAATCAACATTTACATAATCTTCAACCGCTACACCTTCAATATTATTGCTGTTTGCATATTCCAACCATAACTCTGACAGATGGGTATTATTTTCATCTACTATATCTGCAGTTTCTGTAGAATTGATCGAAAATTCATCTTTCTTAAAACAGTTATGAATTGTTCCACTTTTGACATCTGAATTCCACACTCTTGTTAAATTTCGGATTGCATCAAGTAAATTAATAGTTACTGGAACTTCGTTCGCGTTGTAATTTAAAATTTTCTGTACAATCCGTTTTCTGTAATAATGTTTTAAATTCTGAATAATTCCTTGATCCATTGGTTGTAAAGATGATGTCATGTTAGGAGAGAAGAATACAAGATTGCTATTTTTTATCCTATTTTGGACTGATTTGGAGTGTGCTGGACAGTTGTCAACAATAAGCAGAATTTTCCTCTTTTGAGCAGCAAATGTTTTGTGTAGGCTTATAAGCCATTTCTCGTATAAATCGGTACTCATCCATGATTTTTGGTTGCTCTCATAGTCCACTCCAAGATTTTGTAGACCCTTAAAGCAGCGCGGATTTTTGGCCTTTCCAATAACAAGCAGCTTAAGTTTTTCTGTCCCAGTCATGTTGGAACCCACCATTACGGTAATTCTATTGATTTTAAATGCAAGTGTTCGGGATGGTAAGCATTTATAAAACAGGCCTGTTTCGTCGGCATTAAATATATCATTATGATCGTATTGTTCAATTAAGTTCGGCAAAACGTTATTAATCCAGGCATTGCGAGTTTGGATGTTTATGTCACCGCTCTCTCCACAGACAACTCTTCCAGCAATATTGTGTCTTTTTTTAAATTTATCAAGCCCTCCAACACTCGCAATGAAATCGGAATGGCCCAATGAATCTGCAAATTCAATTGCCTCTTCTCGAATTATTGGTCCGGAAAGAGGAATGTTTTTATGCCTTGCAGCTGTTATCCACTTAATCACTTGAAACTGAGATGTTGTGTACGTACGTAGTATGTATGTACATAGGTATGTAAACTTATGCCACTGTTTTCTTTTTTATGTGACAGTCGTAGCAAGCGTTGAAAATGTAACGTCTTTTACAGTTATATTTTCTGTGACTAAATTGATGCAAAAAATCGATTGCTAAAAACTTCGCAATAGAGCGATTATTTAGTGTGAAAAATTTTATTTAGGTCTTAAAAAATTGTACGTTACAGAGAGAACTTCGCTATAGGGAAGTTCGTTATAGGGAGATCAAAATGTATGAAAATACTCACAAAAATGTCGTGTTCACGGATTTTATTTGTTATAGAGAAGATTTCGTTATAGAGAAGTTCGCTATAGAGAATTTCGACTATATTGGTATATTGGCTCGTGTTTCGATCTCTCTACACATAATAAATTTGTTCTAGGATTCTACATCCCTATATTTAATTTGGGCGCCATATTTGCTACAAGACCTTTTAGCATCATGGCGAATGTGAGGCGACTAGCTGTATTTGAGATTCTTTCTCATGGTGTGAGAACCACCCTTCGTCATGACCCGGTCTGTTACGAATAAATGAAATCTATGAAATTATACTACATAAAACATAGAATTGCCTGTGCAGATGGAGCAAGGTTTTAGCTCCAGTTGCCCTATCCCTTCCATGATCCCTTGTGCCTATTTTTTTGATTAATATGGGATCCACCCTGAACTTACCTTAATTAACCACCATTATTAAATGAATTCATTCCTGCATTTTTTCTCTACTATTTATGACATATTTCTACCTTATTATTATATATCTTAAAACTAAAAATTTATTAACTATTTATTTTTGTTCGATTTAACTTATAAGTCTAAAGTTCTATTTTACATAAATTACATTAAAACTAAACACTACAGTACCTAACGTTAGCCTTGACAAAGACCTAATTCTATAAAGAGTTAACAAACATAACCTTTTTCTTTCCTCGTATTTTAATTTCCTCTTATATATATATTTTTTTAAATAACCTTTATGCTGTTTCCGCGGCGAATCTACTAAAACCTATCGGAATAAAAGAGCTTTCTTAAACGACTGGTGTTGTTCGGGTTACCCTTGAGGAATTTTATACTTGGTAAAGCAATGCAATTATTTTGTTATTGCCGAATTCTGGTATTAACTAGGTCTTAAAAAATCCAAAACTACAAAGCATATTAAACTCACTAACACTTTAAAACTTAAATTTACGTATTATACACTTACACCTAAACTCAATACAATTTTTTTTTTATGTTAAATACCAGGATGATAATTTCCTTTTTTTTAATGGAGAAAGCTGTGGTCAGGCTCGCCACATGTCCTTAGGCTTTGTCCTTATTACTGACATTTTCTCTCCACGGTCACCACAACAACCTAATGTTTCATGATGGTAAGGTGTTTAAAAGATTTGTTTGATTTGTAATAATGAGCATATGTTTTTCATTAGCTCATTTGTAAATTCTGTTCCATTGTCAGATTTAAGTACTTTGAACTGACCATATTTTAAAATTAATTGTTCAACCATTGTCTTGGCAGTTGCAAGTTCGTCTTTCGTCTTCATTGGGTGTGCAATTATAAATTTTGTCAATTCGCATTGCATTGTTAAAATGTAGCGGTAATCATTTGAAATGCGAAGAGGTCCTACAGTGTCAATTGAAATCACTTCAAATCTATGGTTTGGTGTATTTGTTTGTGTAAATGGTTCTTTTATGTATTTTGTTTGTTTATTTTTGTTACAACTGTCACAATATGATACAAATTGCTTTACCATCTTGTTCATATTTTCCCAGATTTACCTTTGTTTTAAATTAATAATTGTTTTTCTTATCCCTAAGTGGCCTGCGTGTTTGGTATTGTGGAATTCGTCAATCAGTTTGTATTTCAAAATGTCATCTGTTATTCTTTTAGGGGCATTGTATATTAATATTTTTAGATGAGGACTTTTGTTATTTATTATTTTTCCGTACGTTTCTTTAAATTCTTCTTTTGTATATACTTTAACCGCCTAATGCAAAAAAACTTAATACAGGCTGGTAATCCAATATTAAGCGAAATTCCTTAAAGTATCATGCAAAAAAGAATGTTAGCTTAACACGCGTTAAGTAAACCGATGTCAACATCAAATAATTTAAAGTAGCTACCCACCTACTTTAAAGTGATGTTAAATATTTTCAGCCTTATGCAAAAAAAAGTCTTATTTGAGGTTTGAAGTTCATGTCAGCTACCATCGACATTAACGCTAATAATACCGATGTTAAAAAATAGTATGCAAAAACACTATGTTAACTACTTTATGCTTCAATAAATTTGGCATGTTGATACTGGCAACACCACCATTCTCTATTGTCTCTTTATAGTCAACGATGCACAAAAACGATTATTAATTCATTCGGATATATAGTAATATTGTGTTAGAGCGTAAATAGTTTTAACATAAAATGACATTTTTCTTTACTTAAGATGTAAATAAATATTTATACTACATAAAAAACATAAACTAAACACATTTATAGTAATGTAAAATTGTAAATACGCATAGTTTTTGTTAAGGTGTTAAATCGATTATTTGAAATACGAGCTTTGTTTACTTTGGTTGATTGTATGTACATCACTATAATGTTTTGTTTATTTACATTATTTTGGGAAATAATTTTTGGTGTATAAAAAGTTATTTTTTTTATAAATTAAGAAAAAATGGATAGCCGGAGGAAAAGAAAGGGAAAAGGTCCGAAATCTCTGCTTCTAAACACCAAAACATCTCTTAACTCCTTCTCATTTTCGGGGCGAAGTAGAGGTGTAAATAAGTATGGCGTTAATTTATAGCCGGAATCCCCAAGCAAACGGTTTTTAAACCGTTCTCTTATTGCCGATTCATTATATATCCGGCAGTCGTATGTGCTACCTCTCTACCTTGCCACAAGGTCCAATATTTTCAGTTGGGAATCACAAATTACCTTCAAGAAAAGTTTATGAAATCTTGGTAAAAAAGTTCACACCTTTAATTACCTGAACATTGAACCAGTAGAATCCTTTTCAGTTTAAGAATTATTCCGCAGCATCACCACCTGTTTTCTTTATTTTTATGTAGCAGCCGTCAATTGCGCCAATGACAAATTTGCTTTAAAGCCTTTCGCCAATTCCACTTCTTCTTCAACAGAAGATGGTATTTTTATAAATTCTCTAGCGTGTTTCGCTAAAGCGCGAGATACTTTGGCACAAATTCTACTGACCGTGCTTTCTGACAGGCCATGAAGGTCACCAGCATCGTCTTGACACTAAATATAAACAAAAGTGTATTCAGCTTATTGGAATTATCTACATATTTCCCTTCGTTCCCAGAAACGTAAAGCTAATAAAACTTGCAGTTCTGGTGAGGTTCCACACCCCCTGCGGTCTACTTCAATATCCGGTTTTATCAGTTTTACAATTTTCCTCACTGTTTCCTTGCAAAAACGATATTTCCCTTTGAAGTGGTCATCAGGAAGGGAGAAGCCATCAATCCTCGTTTTATAAATACGTTACCGATAATAGCTCCCCAATTGGTTTATACGTTCTCAATGCAAAATTACATATGAAAAAAATATTTTTCACATAAAATAAATATTGATTTCACCAATTCTATTCATTAAATTCAAAGTATCCATATTTGATTCCATATATCCACACAATTTAAATTTATTTTTTCGCAAAAACTTTATTTGTCAAAACTGAATACACTTTTGATTATATTTAGTGTCAAGACGATGCTGGTGACCTTCATGGCCTGTCACAAAGCACGGTCAGTAGAATTTGTGCCAAAGTATCTCGCACTTTAGCGAAACACGCTAGAGAATTTATGAAAATGCCATCTTCTGTTGAAGAAGAAGTAGAATTGGCAAAAGGCTTTAAAGCAATTCGCAATTTTCCAGGAGTCATTGGCGGTATTGATGGCTGCCACATAAAAGAAAACAGGTGGTGATGCCGCGCAATATTACATAAGCCGAAGAGGATTCTACTCGCTCAATGTGCACTTTTTTTACCAAGATTTAATAAACTTTTCTTGAAAGTCATTTGTGATTCCCAACTGAAAATATGGCAAGGTGGAGAGGTACCACACACGACTGCCGGATATTTAATGAATCGGCAATAAGAGAACGGTTTGAAAACCGAGAATTTCGAGGCCGTTTGCTTGGCTATTCGGGCTATAAATTACCGCATACTTATTTACTCCTCTAATTTGCCTCCAAAATGAAAAGGAGTTGAGATACAATAAGGCGCATATTGCAACCCGAAATGCCGTTGAGCGATGTTTTGGTGTTTGGAAGCAGAGATTTCCATGTTTGCTCGATGGTATGCCCGTAAGCTTTGCAAACGCTAAAACATTAGTATATGTACATACATATGTATGTATCTTTCTATGCATACCTACCAACAAAATGTTTGTTATACCAATAATTTCCTTATAGTTATGTACATACAATCACCCAAAGTAAACAAAGCTTGTACTTCAAATAATCGATTTAACACCTGAACAAAAAATAGGCGTATTTTACATTACTATAAATGTGTTAGTTTAAGGTTTTTATGTAGTATAAATATTCATTTACATCTTAAATAAAGAAAAATGTCATTTTATATTCAACCTATTCAAACCTTAACAAATTACTAAATATCCGAATATCCGGATGAATTAATAATCCTTTGTGTGCATTGTTAACTATAAAGAGAAAAGAGAGAATGTTGGTGTTGCCAGTGTCAACATGCCAAATTTATTGAAGCATAAAGTAGTTAACATAGTGTTTTTGCATACTATTTTTTAACATCGGTATGTTAGCGTTAATGTCGATGGTAGCTGACATGAACTTCAAACCTCAAGTAAGACTTTTTTTTTGCATAAAGCCTAGTACTCTGTTCGAATTTGCGAAAAGTGTTGAGCAACATTTATTATTTCGCTTGAAAAATTTGATAATACGCTAGTGGTGACAATACTGCGGTTTCGAAGAAAAATTTCGTTTTTATGGCCTTACAATATAGCTTATCGGACTTATCCCAAATACGTTTTCTTTTTTTTTACCGCAGAAATAAGGATACGCTTTTCTATATCATTAAATTTTCTTTTTTCTTTTCCACTTTTTAATAAATTTACGCTTTTCTCCATTTTTATACTTTTTTGGCACAACAAATTTAAAATTAAGACTACAATGCTTAACTGATCATCTGTTGTTTAAAATTCCGTGCGAAAAAAGTGCTGCTCATACTGTAATATTTTACTTAGAACGCATAATTCAAATATCGGGATATAATCGGCCAAGAAATTACTAGGCAAGGATTGATGGTTTCTCTCTTCCAGATGACAAGTATAAAACAAAGTATCGTTTTAGAAAGAAAACTTTTATTAAAATTATAAATTTAATTAAATCAGACATTGAAGTAGACCGCTGAGGCTGTGGAACACCTTTTTTATTCATTTGATTTTATAAATTGTTAAATTATCACAAATTAACTTAAAAAATAACAAAATATCAAAAATTTACTTAAAATCACATTAAAAAGTAAAATAAATTAACAAAATTCTATAGTGATGTGCATATAATCAACAGAAGAAAACAAAGCTCGTTACAAAGCTTGTTATTCAAATAATTGGTATCAATCCTAACAACAAAGTCGTGTTAAATGTTTTACATTATTGTTAATGCATTTAATTTTTGTTTTTCTTGTATTAAAAACATTAATTTATCCTTTAAATTAAAAAAAAAAATTATTTTATTTTGCAATAATATAAAACTTTTTCAATAGATTTGACTACCCGAATGAATAATATTCGTGTTTATGTATCATTAACTATAAAAAGTGAATGGTGTTGCCAGTATTAACGTTTAAAATGTATTGCAGCATACATTAGTTAAAGTAGTGTTTTAGGATACCATTTTTTACCACACGTTTGGTAGGCTTAGTGTGTCAGTTAACTAGTGTGAACTTTAAAATTGACGTTAGTCTTTTTTGCATAAGGCTGTTAATATTTATTTGAGAGCGCTAATTTTTTAATATTTTCTTTCTTCATTTTAGATATCAGTTACCTTAGAATCGAATCTAGTTTCGCTGAGTTATCGCTGAATCTTGCATGCATATTATTATTATCTTGTGTATCTTTGGCATGTAACTTCTTCATAATCGAATCTTGTTTCGATGAATTATCGTTACATCCTATACTCATATCATTTTTATTTTCAGAACGTGATTTCGTCATGGTCGAAACTGGTTTCGATGAATTATCATCACGTCCTATGTGCACTATATTATTTTCAATATATATGTCGACTTCTTTTATGTTTTCTAATTCATTAAATTGCAATTTTTTATATCACTTATGGATGTGCATTCCCATATTTGAAGTTGTTCAGGCTTCTGAGAATTGATTTTTCCATAATATTTTCTTTATTATTTGCTTCCTTATTTTCATTTTTATTTATACTATTGTTTGCCTCATTAAATTTATTTTTCATGGCCCTCCTTGTTACCAATATTTTTCTTTCTGTATCATCATTTTCTTGTGATATCATTTCCTTTAGTATATCTGAATCCAGCTCTATTCTGGAAAGTGCATCTGCATTTGTATTCATTTTTATAAATAATAGTGAAGTCATAATCGCTTAAATCTAATCTTATTTTTGTCATTTTTGACGAAGAATTTTTGTATGAAAACAATGAAATTAATGGTCTATGGTCTGTTACTACAATAAATCTTCTTCCGTATAGGTAGAAATTTATACTCCAATGAATTGCAAAAAGTTCTTTTTCAATTACAGGTTTGTTGATATCATGTTTTTGAAAGGATTTACTTGTGTATGAAATAGGTAAATTTTGTCATTTTTCACCTTGTGATAAAACTGCACCTAACGCGTAGTTTGATGCGTCTGTCGTTAATATAAAAGGTTTATCAAAATTTGGTTATGGTAGTACAGGTGGATTTATCAATTTTTGTTTTAATTCATCAAAGCATGTTGGCATATAAATTTAGTTTTTTTCTTTAAAAGTGCATTTAATTCTTTTGTAATGTCAGTAAAGTTTGGTATAAATCTTCTGTAATAATTGGAAAATTCTACGAATCGTCGTACTTCGTTTGCGTTCTTTGGTATCGGGTAATTTTTTATAACATCATACTTAGATAAGTCTGTCTTTATACCGTCTTTTATTAAGTGTCCTAAATAGACTACTTCTGGTCTTCAAAATTTACATTTGCTTGGATTTAGTTTTAGATTGTATTTTTGTAATCGGTCTATTACTCTTATTAAATTGTGGTTATGATGATTCAAACTGCAACCGTACACAATTATATCATCTACTTACATAGAGAAATGCTTCGGATTGTATTCCAGACAGTGCTATTGTTAGCACGAATGGAAGCCTTTTAAACTGAAAATGTCCTTGTCGTGTAGAGAAAGCTGTTAATGGTCTGGATTCCCTACCTAGTTCAATTTGATGAAAAGAACTGTCATATCGAAAGTAGAAAACCATTTTGCTCTACCTAGTTTGTCCAAAATGTCTTCTAGTCTAGTCAGAGGAAATTTGTCATTAACGATCTTGTTATTGAGTTTTCTAAAATCTACGACAAGTCTCCATTTATTTTTGCCTTCTATGCCTTTCTTTGGTACTAAAAGTAGTGGAGCATTATAAGGGCTAAGTGAAGGCTCTATTATCTCGTCGTTCAGCGCTTTATGTACTTGTTCATTTATTATGTCAGTATGCGAGTGTGGTAGCCTATAGTTTTTAATATAAATTGGTGTGTTGTTTGAGGTCGTGATTTTCTGTTTGTAAAAATTGTTGACGCTTAATTTTTCGTCTTCCAAATGAAAAACATTTTGATATTTCTTAAATATTTCTTTTAATTGTGGTTTTGCGTACTTGTCATTATGGTCTAGTTGTAGTTGATTCATTACTTTTTCAAAACGTTCGTTGCTGTCTGTATTATTGTAATTTAATATCTCATAATTTTTAAGTGGGTCAGTTTAAAGTTTAATGTCAGTTTGAAGTTTAAAAGTAGAGTTATTTCTTCATTTGTTGTGTTTCATATTGTTTGTTCTACTTCGTTTGAGTAAAGACGTACTTCACTTTAAGCGCATAATTTATATTCATTTAAGGTGACTTTTTTATTTTAAAAATTGAACAAGTGCAGAGACACAGTTAACAGTTAGTAACAACAACAAAATAAATAACAAAAAATAAAAAGCATTATAAAATAGTGTGTGATAAAAAATACAATAACAAAGTGCATGGTTAAACCTGTTTAAACAATTAATAGTGAGTGCATGAGCGCACCAAACATTAACGAAAAAAATACAAAAGGTAATAACAACAATGCTTATTACTCTTTTTCTTACACAAATGCTAATAATGCAATAAACAATATAAACAATAAAAAAAAGATTACAGTGCTTTTTTAACCGCCAGGCCAATTGACCGAACGCGTTCATTATCAGCAAATATAAATATATCTGCTACAGAAACAACGAATTCAACAAACAAAACTAAAGAAACAAATAATACACAAAAAATCGCACAAGAAAAAGCACCAGGTACTGAATCTAAACGCGTGCAAACTGGTATGGATCGGTACATAACCATAACGAAGAGGAAGGCGAGTCCTAAGTCTTCACAACCAGAGCGAACCGCCAAGCAATATAAAGGTTCTCATCAAGTAGCTGCAACATCGGTAAGTGAAAATAGATTTTCTGTCCTTGCTACGCCGGATAATGAAAATGCCGAACCCACTGTAAGGGAACAAAAACCTCCACCAATCTACTTGCGCGAACAAACATCAAATGCCATTGTAAATATGCTGTCCCAACTCGTAGGCAAAGAAAATTTCTATGTGGCTTCTGTACGAAGAGGACAGATACAAGAAACGAAGATCCAAGCCCACACTAAGAAGAATTATCGCCTATTCGCAAGTCGTCTCGATGCAGATAATAAGAGCTATTATACGTATCAACTAAAAAGTGCTAAAGGTTTGATCGTCATTATAAAGGGCATAGACAGTTCTGTTCCCACTGAGGAGATAAAAAGTGCCATAGAAGTGGAAGGTTATGTCGTAAGGTCAGTGCACAATATTCTAAATAAGAATAAAGTTCCCCAACCTATGCATCGTGTTGAAATCGTGTTTAATGCATCGCAACTTAAATCAAAAAACTCGGTTCATCCAATATATAATTTGCGCTACCTTTTGAACAGAAGAATAACGGTGGAAAAGCCTCTAAAACGTAGCGGTCCCCGTCAGTGCACTAATTGCCAGGAATTCGGACACACGAAAACCTACTGCAAGCTACCATCCGTATGCGTTGTTTGCGGCGATGCGCACCGGACTTTGGAATGCACTTCTTCCAAAACAGACCCCAAGGTCAAAAAATGCAGCAACTGTGGTGAAAACCATACAGCAAATTACAGGGGCAGCAAAGTATTTCAATATGTAAAAGATAATGCGAAAGTCGTACGCAAACCTGATTATGAGCAATATAAAGCTTCCCAATTTCCTCGGCTTCATGCTGGTTCCGTTGCTAGTACACAAGCTACACAGCCACACACTAAGCCAAACTTTTCATATGCCCAAACATTGAGAAATGATTTACCTAATGTGAATGCCAAAAGTTCTAATGCGCATAAACATTCATATGCCCACGTCTTAAAAGAGGGTGCTCAGACACCCCTCACCAACAATTCGAGCTCGATCGAGAACTTAATACAGACAATGAATAATTTTATGACAACTATGCAGGGTATGTTTCAGGAAATGGTGCGAACCCAAAACATGCTTCTGCAAGTTTTGCTTGGCAAAAAATGAACCAGTTAAAAAATATGCTTCTGGAACGCTAACGGGCTCTCCCAACATAAATATGAAGTAGAACACTTCCTGCTAGCACATGATATAGACATACTATTAGTCTCTGAAACACACTTCACTATAAAAAACTGCTTTAGAATTGATGGGTATTTTATATATGACACCAAACACCCAAGCGAAAGGGCATGTGGTGGGACTTTTCCATTGCCTGAATTCAACGAAGACTTTTTGCAAGCCACGACCATAAATCTTACTGATTTTAAAATTGTAGTCTCCTCAGTGTATTGCCCACCTAGGCATAAAATCGAACACCATGAATTTGCCAGGTTCTTTGCTACGCTAGGGCAAAAATTTATTGCCGCTGGCGATTACAATGCAAAGCACACATATTGGGGATCCAGACTCCTTAGTCCTAGAGGTAGGCAGTTGTATTATACAGTTGAAACAAACAAGCTTGACGTCGTATCTGCCGGTAAACCCACCTATTGGCCCACAGACTTTAATAAGTTGCCAGACCTTATTGATTTTGCTATAGTAAAAAACATCAAACGCGATCAACTCTTAGTTAATTCATCCTATGACCTATCTTCTGATCATCCACCTACAATTGTTATTTTACACGACAGTTTTGTCACTGCACCTAAAACCCTTAGTTTCTACCCGAACAGAAACATGAATTGGTTAAAATATAAAATGTATGTGAGCTCTCACTTACCTTTGAACATCCCACTGAGAAATCCAGCTGATATTCAAGCAGCTGTAGAGCATTTTACAGACGTCGTGACTGCCGCAGCCATAGTTGCAACGCAAACAAAGCCATCAGCTAAAATAATAACGTACCAGGCAACAGCAGATATTCAGATGCTCGTCATTGAGAAAACAAGACTAAGAAGACAATGGCAAAATAGTCGTTCACCCCACATAAAAATGCAAATGAATTTATGCCAAATAAACTTACGGAGTAAATTGAGACAGAAACACCAACTCGCTATCGCCAACTTTTTAAAAAACTTGGATCCAATGAAAAACACGGATTATAGTCTGTGGAAAGCTGTAAAGCACTTACAACGTCCTATTGCTTACGAATCCCCACTAAGACTTGAAGACGGTACTTGGGCTAAAAACTCAAGTGAAAAGGCAAATGCGTTCGCAAAGCACTTAGAGAAGGTTTTCACACCACATGATATAAGTAATTCCACTATTCCAATTATCAGCGACATCGTGAATGATCCTATGAAATTTCGGTTGTCTTCTTTAAAATCGACAATTAAAAATACGGATATGAAGAAATCACCTGGACCTGTCAGTGTTGTCAAAGATATTTGAAAAATTATTCGTCTCGAGTGTAACTCCTTTTCTAAATGAACAAAACGTTATCCCAGATCATCAGTTTGGTTTTCGAGCAAGGCATAGTACGATTGAACAAGTCCATAGAATCGTTACCATTATTAGATCGGCTTTTGAAAGAAAGCAATACTGTTCAGCTTTATTTATAGACATTTCCCAAGCATTTGATAAAGTCTGCCATGATGGGCTACTTACTAAAATAGTTCGGGTTCTACCTGAAAACACCCACAAGCTTATAAAGAGCTATTTGTCCGATAGAACTTGCAAAGTAAGGTCAAAGGACCAGCTTTCAAGATATGGGACAATCAGTGCAGGAGTACCTCAAGGTAGTGTGCTAGGGCCGCTATTATATATCATCTATACAGCGGATATGCCGACAAGACCACATACATATACATCAACCTTTGCAGACGACACTGCAATTATAAGTGTCAGTAATAATCCAAAGGATGCATCTGAAAAGTCCCATATTCATAAGCTAGAAGACTGGCTAAAACAGTGGAGAATAAAGGTAAATCCATCAAAATGTGCTCATGTAACGTTTTCCCTTAGAAGGCAAAATTGTCCACCAATCACAATAACTAATACCACGGTTCCAGCGGAAACGCACGTCAAATATTTAGGTATCCACCTAGATCGGAGCCTAACTTGGACCCGTCACATTGAGGCAAAAATAACGTCCATAAAGCTTCGAACAAATCAACTGCATTGGCTAATAAGACCTAACTCAACTTTGGCTTTGGAATATAAAGTCCTATTATACAAATCCGTTATAAAGCCAATATGGTCATATGGTATTCAGCTGTGGGGTACTGCCTGTGCATCAAACATCCAGAAGTTACAGAGAAGACAGTCTAAGATTTTACGTCATATCGTATGCGCCCCCTGGTACATAAGAAATGAAAACATACATAGGGATCTCAAAGTTCCCACTATCCACGAAGAAGTTAAAACATACACGTCCAAATACGTGAACAAACTAGTCGCACATCCCAACACTCTAGCACGCAATTTATTGCAATTTGACGGCCACCAGAGACTAAAAAGAACTGACACATTGAGCCTGGCAAGGCGGCTCTCTCTACACAATAGAAGATAGATTTTTAAGATTTGAATACAAAAAATTAGTTATTACGTTGGTACTAACTAGTAAATAATAATTTAGAAATAAGATTTGAATACTTATTGTGAATTTCTTTCAATAGAAAGATTCAATAAAATAAAATACAGTATTAAAATTATAGCTGTTCTTGACCTTTTTTAAATTTAATTTATTTAAAATTGTCCAAGCTTGAAGGTCTTTTTTTAAAAAATTATATTTTTATTTTTTCGATATTTCGCTACTCCATTGTGTAGCATCATCAGGAAATAAAAATAACGAACCAATTATATATTAATGAAAAAAATATTGTCACAAAAATTCAAAAATTTTCCAAAGTTAACATAAAACAAAAATAACATGAGGTTTTTTAAATATTTTAAAAAATGTAAATACAGTTAACGAAACTTAACATTAATTCAAAAACCCCTAAAAACATACTTATATTAACTATCTTATTCTATGAACTAAGTGTCTATAAATCTGTGCAACATTATCCGTGTCCGCCTTAAAATTAATTCTTTGTGTACTAGGTGTATTAACAATTTGTAACATTTCTAATATAAAACGACGCTTATAATTAATTTCTGTATTTAAAACCGATGCGTTTTTTAAAAAAAGACCTTCAAGCTTGGACAATTTTAAATAAATTAAAATACAGTATAAAAAAAAAATTTTTTTTGTGTTTAATATTTGCAAATGTGTCCTGCCGCTTTTGCGAGCTATTGAATTCCTTAGAAATATACCTGGTTTAAATTCATTGTTAAAAATTACGCTGCCTTCCAATTAATTTAATTTTAATGCTTGTATACTTCTTGGAGGTATTTTTATTTGTAGTGACGAAATTGCTTTTGTGTGCATTGGTAGGGGTATTGTATTATTATTAACAAAAAAGATATTGTAAATGTTTCGTAGTCTATCTTGCAGAGATATGTTTTTAAAAAGTCTCTACATATTATACCGTCTGTTTCTATTGGAAAATCTGACTTTACTAATTGGAAGAAATGATTCATTTTTCGTCAGTCAATTTATTGTGCGTAAATAATTTATTTTCCCTGATTCCTGTTAACTAAAATGTTTCTTCTGGTTTATATGGATCACCTTCGAATTCTGGTTGCATACGACAAAGTGATATGTCGGCTCCTGTGTCGACAAGAAATGTTAATTTTTTACTTTTGTAAATTGTGATAATGAAATTTGTATAATTGTCTGAAATTTTCCATATTTTCAGTTTTGGTTGTCCGGAATATTGATAGTTATACTCCGATCCTATGGGGTTCCCGAATTCTGTTTGGCATGTATATGTCTACTGTTGTGATTATTATTTTCTTTTATTCTGTCATAGTTTCTGTTAAATCGATTGTTTTGGTTAAAGTCGCTATTTCTACTGTTGTTGTTGTTTCTAGTGTTTATAAACCTATTATTTTGATTATAGTTGTCATTCCTATTATTTTTATTGAAATTAGTGTTTCTATTCTTGTTGTTGTTGAGATTGTTGTTTCTATTGAAACTGGTGTTGTAGTTCAAATTATATCTGTTATTATGCTGGTTAGATTAAACGTATTGTTGAATCTGTTGTGATTATATTGAGGATTTCGTGGTTGATCTCGTTTAAGATACAGAATAGAATTATTGGATACTTTTACTCATTTTCAACTTCCAATGCGAGTTCAGACGCTTCTTGTAATGTATTTGGTCGAGCAGCATATATTTGGGATTTAAAGTGCTCATTTAATCCCCTTTTAAAATTATCTAGGGCTAATTTATTATTTAATTTAATTATTAGGTTCTTTTCTGCTGCTGATGCAGTATTTCCTAGTTCTTCTATCCCTAGTTTGTTTAAACTACATATCTATTATATATTGAATTTTTTCCTTAAACGCATTAACTGACATTTTTCCTTGGAACAATGTGCCTAGCTTGTTTTGTGATTCTGGGATTGTTTGAAAGATTTTGTATCTCCGTTGTAAATCTTTTAGTGTTTAAAAGTTTTCAGGGTTAGTGTAGCTACCAATCGCTGTTCTAACTTGTGATGTGAACTTAGCATGATAAACATACTGAAGTTAATCAATTTTTGCAGTATCAGACAGAGATTTGTTAATCAGTTCTGCAGTTGTCATAAAACTTTCTGGTACCACGTAGTTGCCAGTGAATAGAGGTATTTTTTTATTATTTGCTTCTTTGGTGTTTATTAATAAATATTCTTTAATTTTTGTGTATATGCTATTAAATTCTATTTTTAAAGAAGTTAATTTTTCTTTATCTTCTTCATCAATTTCTCTAATTTCATAATATGTTCTTATTTTTTATAGCTTCTAATTTGTTTTTAATTGTGTTTTCTGTATATGTTCTTCCTTTAGAGTCTTTTAATTTTGAAATATCAAATTTTTTTTGTTTTCCTTATATTTATACATCTGTTATAGCATTATTATTGGTTCTATTTCTATATTTATTAACATATTATTTAAATATTGATTAATTTTGTGTCCTATGTATAACACTATGGTTATATTAACTAATGTTATAATATATACAGGTAGAATGAATTTGTTATTCTCACCAGTACCATTGTTTATAATATTTTCTTGTACTTCCACTTTACTTTGGGGTTTTCCCATGTCCTTTTTGTTAATTGTGTGTTTGTTTTTGTTAAATTTTTTTTTGTTTTGTGGAAGAAATATTCTCTAAGTATAAATTGTGATAGTTATAACAAAGTATATTATTTGTTTGTTTTTGAAATTGTTTTTGATATATTTTTCCCAGCGAGTGACGATTTCGTTTATTTTAGGTTTCGACATGAGGATGCTCGCTGGAGCTTCCTGTCAAAGAATGTTGCTAGGATCGATGTAGCTCTTTTAAAACAAAAAGTTGTCGTACGATCCGTCCGCAGGATCGCCATATGGTATTTGTACTGGTCCTGGCAAAAATGATGTTTACCAATAAAAGTATTGTCATACAACCTCCTTTTTATTTTGAAGGAGGGGTTCCAGATAGAACTTACGCATTCAAAAGAACTGCCAAAAGGATTTGAGATTTAAAGACAATGGCTACTAGGGCCAAGTTACTTGTTCATAATAATCTGTTTTATTTTTGCCTTTCTACTCATTCTAGTTTACGTTATATACATTTTTCTTTCTTTTGGTACCATGGAGGATTATGTTACTATGATTGTTCAAAAACTACTCAATAAGAATGGAAGTGAAAGTGTGTCACTCAAACATTTGTCGACGCTGCACTTATGCATAAAACAAAGTGCAGAGTAACGTTTTACTATTTCTTTGCTGTATACATGTATTATTGCCGTGCATGACACACTACAACATTCGCGTATACATATATTTCTCACGTATACTCAATAAAAAAGACAGAGTAAATATTTTAAGTCATTTTCTGATATCTAGGTAGTACTTCAACTTTTGCTGTTATGAATAGAAATGCAGTGAACTCGCGAAAATTTGATCTAATTTTTACCAAGACCTACGTTTTCGAATTATTCTTAATATTTTAAAACAAAAAAACACAGTCTGCCTTCATATAATAAGTTCATAGAAATAACTTAATATCAGATATTAGAATTGGGGGGAAAATTAGAAAATTTTATTATTATTAGAAAATTTTGTTCGCGTTTTAAAGTAGTCAATGTAAAAATTAAAGTGTTCATGTTTTCTTTTTAGTTTCAAAGTTAACCGCCATTATTGGAGTATTTATGTTTTCGCAAGTTAACTGTATATCACTAAAAAATGCACCGAATAAGGATTATTTTTCTAGATTCATAGTTAACCGTCATTATTGGTGGATTTACGTTATCGCGAGTTCACTGTATATTACTAAAAATGCATCGAATAACAAAAATTTTTTTAGTTCCAAAGTTAACAGTCATTATTGGAGTATTTCCGTTTTCGTGCATCGCTAAAATGGAATCGAATAAGAAAATTGTTTTTTAGTTACAACCTTCATTATTGGTATATTTCCGTATTCGCGAGTTCACTGTATAACGCTAAAATTCCATCGAATAAGAAAACCTTTTTTAGTTTAATAATTAACCGTCATTATTGGTGGATTTACGTTTTCGCGAGTTCACTGAATATCACTAAAATTGCATCGAAATAGAAAATTGTTTTTTAGTTTCAAAGTTAACTGTCATTTTTGGTGACCGCCTGATATTTTTTAAACCCTCACTAACCAACATTTCTAATTGTTTTCTTGTCACCCAAAAAAAAAAAAAAAATTGAAAGTACATGTAATTTGCACACATGCATATGTATATGCAAATTTTCACTTTTAGTGTTATGCAACACTACTAAATTAAATCACTGACACTGAGACACAATTTCTCCTAAATGTTTTCTTATTAACAAAAATGAGACGTGAAAAGGAGGCAGTGTGTTAAAAATTGTAGTCCTCCGAATAGCCCATTCGTAAAAAAATTTGCTTCATAGTAAAAAAATAAAAAAGCTTCAAACAACGAAGTACTTGGCAGTTGACATGTTACAAAAATTTTCGTTTTAATCGAAGTTGAAGATGCTGGGTGTTTTTATTTGTTAATTTCTTTTGATTTGAGCTAAGAATGTATAAGCATTAAACTTAAATGAAAATACATACATATTTTTAGTGCAACCAATTAGAACATGTCGACTGGTGAACTACTTGTTTGTGTATGGGTAAGTTGAAGTAAAAGCAAGCAAACATTTTTAAATGCAAAAAGACAAAAAAAAAAAAACAAACAAAAAATTTAAGTTTCTTAGTTTTCCGGAAAAGTTGTTTAACTTTTGTTCACACAAACCAACAAAATCAGCCAAATCCCTCCAGCCGTTGTCACGTGATGTCATTACATACGTGGACCATTTCATTTTTATATATAGATAGATATACCTAGATGTACATAGATAGTCATTCAAATTTCAAGAATGCTAACAAAATCGTTCGAAGTTTAGCTTTTATTTCTTACTTTAGCAATAAAATTATAGAACAAAAGAATTTTGATATCGGATTTTTCAGCGTATAAGCGATATATGTACATATGTATGTATCGTTGAAATTGCATCGAATAAGAAAATTATTTTTTAATTTCAAAGTGAAGTGTAATTGTCGGTGCCTTAATATTTTTAAACCCCCACTATCCAATATTCCAATGTTTTTTTTTTCTCTTATAAAAACTATTAATTTTAAAATTATCTGAATTAAATCACACGAAAAATTTTAAAGCACGGATAATGTGCATATATACGTAGAATGTATATTCAAATTTTCACGTCTAAATTAAATCACTGAGCACTGTTTAGGAACTTTTTTTTTATTGTTTTTTAACGAACTACAAATATTATTAATTTTATTATATAAGTAATTTTAATTTCTAGGCATGAGTTCGTTTTTCTTTATATTCAGAAAGAGAATTATTTATTTACTATGGACAAACTTGAAAACAGTAAAAAAAATTTGAGAAGTGAAAATGATTTATTTATGTCTTCACTAATATGATTTAATACATAGTATATTGAAAAGTGAAAAGAAAAACATGTATAAAAAAATTAAGAGTTTTTCTTAAAAACTCATATATACTTAGAAAAATAAGATGTGAAAAAGAGGCAGTGTGTTAAAAACTTTAGTTCTTCGAGTTGCTCTTTAAATTTTTTCATGCCAAGAAAAATTACTTCGAAATAAAGTATAGTTATTAACAACGTATCATGTTCGTTGGGCTCTCCAGGCAAATTCTGTAACACAAGCAAAGCTTTTTGATGTTTATTAAAACGTATGTATGTATGTTTATGTACATATAATTATAAGTAAATTTTTTATATAATTATAGTTTTATGGTATAAATGTATACACTTTTAGGGAAAACGTTTGAAAAATTAAACTTAAAATGCATATTTTACTAAATTGAAAACAAATTAACCAAAGGATTTGAACTTTTTAATTTTTTCCATACAATATATTTCAAAATATTGAAAAACATGCAATCTATTTACATACATTTATTTACATACATATGTACATATGTACATGTGATTTTATTGTGAATTCTAATTGAAGTAAGATTTTTTCCCCAAAATGGTCACGGTATTATCTCTAAAAAATCTGGCAGCTTCAAACAAAAAAATACATGCATGACTGTTGACATGTTAGAACAATTTTCGGTTTGGCCGAAGTTGAAGATGTTACCTGTCTTTATTTGGTCTTTTATTTTATTTTCTTTTTGTTTTGTGTCTTTTGATTTGATCTACGTATAATGTGTTTGCACGTATACACAACCAGTAAAATTAAAAGGAAAAATGTACAACTTAAAACCACATAGCTTCGTGAAACCAGTTCGAACGAACATGTCGAGTCGTGAATAACTTATTTGTGTTTACACCAACAAAAGCAAGCAGAAAATGAATAAATGAGTTTTCTGAGTTTTCCGGAAACTTTTATATTTTTTTTTCATACAAACCATCTCCTGAAAATTTCGAATCGAATAAAAAAATTAGCCAAATCGCTCCAGCCATTTTCACGCCATTACATTACATACGTGGACCATTTCATTTATATATATATATATATATATATATATATATATATATAAAACCGAAAATTTTTGCTTTTAAAAATTTTTTAGGAGTTTTTGAAGAGCAATTTTTTTTTTAATTTTGCATGAAAACACTGTTCAGCATACAAAAAAAAAGTATTTAAAATGCCTAAAAGCCTATTTCAAGCGCATTATTGAAATCTGATTAGTTGTTTTTGAGCTATAGTGAATGAACTTGTATAGCCGCCCTATTAAGGGGTCCATATTTGCCATACCCATTGAAAAAAAATTGTGCGTGATAGAAAAAAAAAAATAAGACCAGATTTGTATTCAGCGCTCTATATACTTCAAATCCATATTATTTTTATATGTAATAATTTTGTGCAATAATGTTAGACATTTTACTTATGATAAATTCTCAAACATTATATAAAAAATCTGATACGAATAGCTCATAATGTGATCTTGATGACTTTTTTGGAAGACATATCTGGCGATATTGTTATATACTAGTACAATCCTAAGCTTACGTAGATCATTACAATCGCAGTTGGCAAAAATTTCACAGCCATACAAAAGTTAATAACACTCGCAAAGAATATGGGGTAGATTCTTTAACGGCCTTTAAAATACGGCGCATGTCATAGACTCTGCCTACGACGGCATTAATATGACTCGACACCATGTAAGTTTGTTATTGAATGTGACGCCTAGACTAATAGCAGAATTAACAATATCTATAACTTTGTCACTGATTTTTATTTCAGTATCATCAAATGTTCTTCGCGACAGTAGTATTTTGTACAGTGCAGACGTTTATTATTTATTAGTTTCTTTGGATGTTAATTACTGTCTTACATCTCTCTTGTTGCTAACAAAAATAAAATAAAAAAATATTAAATATATAACCAAAAAGCAAATACAAACGCCAAACAAGAAGGAAAAGAAATAAATCTGGGAAAATAATATAATAAACATGAACAAAAATATGCAAACATAATTTATATTACACAAAACTAAATAAAATATCTGTATAACCAACAATAAAGTGAAAAAAAGAACAATACAAAACAAAAACAAAATATGAGTGCAATAGAAAGACAACAAAAACTAGAACAACAAAAAATTCAAATTCAACAGTGTTGGCACAACTGGCTGTTTTTTGTGTCTATGACCAGATCAGGGCTTTTATGGCCCTTTTGGTTGTGTATTTGTGTTCCGTCCGCTATCCTTTTCACATCTAATCGTGTTTATGTTTGTGGTACTGGTGGCGTTTTGTCGGCCGTTGTTTGAATGAATAGTGATGAAGGTATAACACTGATCACTAGTCATTCCAACTAGCAACGGCTGACAAAATTGTTGTCAGTATCACAAGGCACATATTTAATTTGAACTCTTTTTTTTATTATTTTGAAATGGCAGGGAAATTTTAGATCGATTTTTGCAACATACGCGGATTAAGAGCGAATTTTCTCTCGGTATATGTTCACGTTTGTCTCCATCGGCCGGATGTTTTCGCCTTATGTGAGACCCAGGTACCTGAGGATGCTGATCCACAGAATTTTCAGTTGTCTGGTTATCACCTTCTATCGTTTTTTTAATTTTCGCGGTTTATATACGCAATGAAGTTGTGTTCCAGTGCCAGCAATCACTAAGCACCAATGATCCTGAATTTAACTGTCTCTGGGTTAAATTCATGATGGGGACACATTATTTGCACTTCGGGTTTCTAATTAGAAGTCCAAACACAGAAAGGGTTAAAACCATGTCCGGCTTTGATGCCATTTCTGACTCCATAACGAAGATCCTAGACAGTTGTCCGAACAGTGAAATTGTTATTGCTGGCGATTTCAATGTTCACAACCCATCTTGGCCACACAACTCCAGAAGGACAATATGTTGAACTATTCGCCGCGCACAATCACCTTGCGCAGCTAGTGAATGAACCGACACACATTTCATGTGTCGATGGGCACCATCATAACACACGACCTCATTCTTACTTCACACCTTCAAAAGTATGAAGTACATGTCAATGCACCTCTCGGAAATGCGGATAATTGTACCATCTCCGCTTCCTTTTCGTTCTCGGCAATTCATTGCGTTCCAAGGACAGCCACGAAACGCTAAAAATATATCTACGAAAAGGCTCGTTGGGCAGAGCTCAACAAATTTTTCAAGCTATTCGACAGGAAACTCTGGTTCCTCGACAGTAATGTCAACGCTATGGCGGAGATGGTTGTAAACGTTATATTGCTGGAAATGAATTTTTTCATTCCATCAAGGCGAGTTTCGGTTAAGCCAAGACTCAAATCTTGGTTTAATCAGACGTACAGAGCTGCAGTCAGATCCAGAGAGGAAGCATTCTGCATCTGGCGTAGCAACAAAAACGCAGAAACTGACCTGCTTCGCAAAAAGGCGAGATCTTTGTGTGCCAAAGTGCTAAAACAATAAAAAGCTCTACACGAGCAGCGCCTTTGCGCTGAAGTTCTCTCTGCTCCTCGAGGTACTAAGAGCTTCTGGTCATTCGTTAAAAGAGTAAAGGATGGAACCCGTTCCTCAATTCCAGCTCTTGTATAGAATGACCAAATATTCACTGACTCGGTTGATAAAGCAAATCTCTTGGCTGAAGTCTTCGCAAGTAATTCCTACTTGCCAGAAAGTAATCAACAACTTCCCGTACTCGGGAGGGTATCCACGGTTATGCCGCGGATATTCTTTCGAGCGCGGGCAGTTAAAAGGGTCCTTGCGGATGTCAAGATAAATAAGTCCCCTGGGCCAGATGGTATCCCAGCACTGGTACTGAAGCAGTGCTCTTCTACGCTAGCACGTCCATTGGCAAAACTTTTCAGCACTCTACACCATGCTGCTGAATTCCTATTGTGTTGGAAGATTGCCAATGTCACGCCGTTCCCAAAAAAGGGAGAGGCCACTAACCCTGAAAATTACCGACCAATTGCAATCTGCTCTTCGCTTTCCAAGGTAATGGAAAGCATGTTGAACCACCATCTTGTGGGGTATATAGAGTGGAACGGTCTACTTAGTGACCGCCAGTATGGCTTTCGTAGAGCACGCTCTACGGGGGACTTACTGGCCCTCCTCTCGGAAAAATGGTGCAATTCAATACACCATTTCAGCGAAAGTAAAGTGATCGCCCTCGATATCTCCAAAGCATTTCATAGAGTATGGCATGGTGCATTGCTATCAAAATTAATTGCTTTTGGTGTCGGTATAAATTTCTCTCGATTTATATCGAGCTTTCTCCGAGATCGCACTATACGAGTTGTTATAGACGGGATCTCTTCTAATGAGTATAAAGTAAATTCAGGGGTATCGCAAGGTTGCGTTCTTTCTCCTACCCTATTTCCTATTTTTCTGAATGACCTTCTTTGTCTAATTTCTAACCCTATCTACTCTTTTGCAGATGACAGTAGAATGGCAAACATTCTTTTTCATTCTGTGGCAGACCCATCCTTTTGGAGATTGAGGCTACGAGGCAAAATATGAATAATACCTTGAGTAACGACCTTAGGACAATCTCTGAATGGGGCTGTGCAAACAGGGTTGATTTTAATGCCACCAAAAGCCAGTGTTCCTTACTTATGCACAGGCGCACGACCGAACACGCTGCCTCGTCTGTAATAATGGGTAATATCGATGTTGATGGATTAGAAGCTCTTGATGTTCTCGGCATATAAATTCAGTGCCATGTTCGATGGACTAAGCACATTTTTCATGTCGCAAAAGAAGCTTTCAAATGCCTCGGCTTTTTAAAGCGGTGCAAGAGATACTTCACACCATCTGATCTTCTCAACATTTATATTACTTACATCCGACCGAAAATGGAAAACAACTCTCATGTATTTTGGAGTTCCTCGACCGCGTACAGGAGAAAGCGAAGAGGCTTATCGACGACAGTAGGATAACCTATTGATTCGTTGGAGCATGGACGTCACGTGGGGTGTGTATCACTGTTCTATCGATATTACAATGGGAGATGCTCCAATGAGATGAGAGAACTTGTTCCCTAAACCCGGACCTTTTTGCGAAACACAAGATTGGCCAGTGAACCGCACTACGCAGTACCGAGAGAATTCGTTTTTTGGCCGTACAGTTCGTATGTGGAATAAACTCCCTGCGGATGTATTTCCTGCCACTTTCAATATTGAGAAGTTGAAATCAAACGTCCACAAACACTACTCCCTCTTTCCCCCCTCCCATAACTTATTTTCCTAATTCCGGCACAATGCACTGCATGAGTAGAGGTCATCCCCCTGAGTGCTGGTCCAAAAAATGTTCTTCGCGATTTAGAAAACAAGATACATTTAGACTCCAAAGGATTGATGCATAATCCATTGGCGCTAGCCCAGCTATTTATTTCATTCAGGTCGTTATTTAGGCTGTTTATGCAACAGTTTATGTTAGCTATGTTAGCACTATTGTAAATTTGCACATCTTCTGCAAACATATGAACCTTGATTGAAATGTCCGGTAAATCGTCGATGTATATACAAAACAAGAGAGATCCAAGTACAGAACCTTGTGGAACTCCTCTGTCGACAATAAGAGGTTGGGAGCTATTACAATTAAAGTGAACTATTTAAAATCTGCTGCTAAAATAAGAAAAAAAACTATATTGCATGCCGATTTTGCAAAATGGAGTAGTTTTTTAAGCTTTTTCATTATAATTTCATAATCAACAGAATCAAATGCCTTGCTGTGATTAAACAGAATTAATAAAGCCATCATATTTCCATCCAGTTTGATCTAAGATGCTCCACGACATCTAATACTGCCGTTGTGCCATTTCTGGCCTTAATGCAACCAGACTGTTTATCGGATAACAAATTCTTCCGAAGAAGGTAATCACTCATTTGTTGTCCGATAAGATTTTCAAGAACTTTGGATAGAAACGGAAGAATAGCGATTGGTCTAAATACCATATTCGTCTTAAGAATTGGAAGCTTCCATTCTTCTGGGAAGGAAGATTTCGTAAAAATTTTATTAAATAAATGTGTTACATAGGACAAAGGCTTAGGAATTAAGGGTTTCACAAAGATTGGATTCACATCATTCATACTGGATGCATTTGATTTGATAGCAGAAAAACTTTTGAGAACTTCAAACTGATCCACACAACGAAAGCTGAAGACATTATTTGTTGAAGCATAGGAAAGATCATTATAAATATTATTTGCAGACGTAGGAATGTTGAAATTTAAAAATATGCTGTTTAAGTCAACGTCGCGGTTACATAATGCATAATTATTTGGCCCTATGCCAATTTTACGGATTTCTTTCCATCTAGATTTGCTATCAATCGCAGATTAGAATTTTCTCTTGTAAAACACAGACGGTGCAAATTTAATACGTTTTGTGACATCTCTTCTAGCAGATTTATACATAGCTGCAAGTTCAATTGTTTTGAACCTTTTCCAAGGAGCGTACGCTTCAGCGCGTCCTTTAATAAGTAGTTTTATTTCAGAGTTAAACCAGGGCTGCTGATAGGCACGAATACGTTTAGTTCTAACGGGGACACATAAGTCAAATAAATATTTGACATTTTATTTTTGAATAAAAGATAATTAATCATTAATATTTCTAAAAGTATAAGTCTGATCCCACGAGATACTGTCAATTGAGTGGTTCAGCAGTAAATAATCAATATTATGAAAGTCACGATATGAAATATAAGCATCTTCGTTATTTACAGATTTAAAATATTAAAAAAAATATTATGCCTTTAAAATACTACCGCGGAAAGTTGGTCATAGATTTGTGATTGGCAAACACAAGACCAATTAGACTATTAGATGTGGTATGATAGTGTGTTGTGTATATATATTAACGGAATCAAGATCAAGATAACTTGCTGTGTAAACTCTGCCTAATAGTAGTTTTTTTTTATCCAATGTAGAGCTCTCAAGGAATAAATATTAAATTTTGATACTAACGTCCGATCTTAAAACATCTTCACTATGTATACCTTTACGAATATGTATTGAGACTCCACCACCTCTGGCCTCAGCTTCAACATTGTCAACAAGAACCCTCCGATCAGATTGAAACAGTTCAAAGCCTGATATATTCATTGACTTCAATCGAAAACCAAGTTTCAGAAACACATAAGACATCAATACCTGATGACACAAATATATACCACTCGTCAATTTTATTACTTAAGCTTTGTGCGTTTATATGTACAATTTTAAATTCCTTCTTTTGTTTTGCAAGAACTATTATCACGTTATACACATAGTCATTGGAAAGATAACTACAGGGTGTCCGCCGGGAAGGTATACTACTTTGTTTTGTCGCTTTTTGGTAAACATTAGTCTTGACGGTTCATATTTGGCAGTCGTGAAGTAGAGACGTGGCAAATTTATTATGGAAAAATATTCGGTAAACCAACGTGTTTTAATCTTTACAACATTTTATCAAAATCAATCATCGATTACTGTGACGATGAGAAAGTTACGTGAAATTTTCGGGAGAAACAACGTGCCAACAAGACGTACCATTTTATCGTGTAGTGAATTATTTCGAAGAAAGAGGGACTGTAGCTGATAGGCCCAAGCATGGACCACAACGTACTGCAAGATCGGCTGATAACATTACTGCTGTTCAAGAAAGTCTTCACAACAATCCATCAACCTCAATTCGACAGCTCGCTCAGGAGTTTGGTCTTCCAAGAACAACTTTGGCCACAATTTTGCACAAAGATTTGCATTTGTTTCCATTTAAGATTCAGTTGACATAAGAGCTTCTTCCAAGAGACCATTTACGCCGCCGTACATATGCCAATAGGATGCTACAGCTCGCCCATGACAACCCCACTTTTCAAGGAAAAATCATAATGAGTGACGAGGCACATTTTCATTTGAATGGATATGTGAATAAACAGAATAGTCGGTTCTGGGCAATCCATTTGCATCCGTTAAAAGTGACAGTGTTGTATGTAATTTGGTCAGGAGGAATCATTGGACCTTACTACTTTGAAACTGAAAACGACGTAACGGTAACTGTAAATGGGGAGCGATATCGTGATATGATTGAAAACTTTTTAACGGCACAACTGCATGCTTTGGGCTTGACTAACATGTGCTTTCAACGAGACTGTGCCACATTGCATACAGCCAGGATTACGATGGAATTGCTGCGAGACCTCTTTCCACCACAAGTTATTTCAAGGTATGGTGATGTTGATTGGCCTCCACGGTCGCCTGATTTGACTGTTCCGGAATTCTTTTTGTGGGGATATCTGAAAAGCAAGGTTTATGCAAACAAACCAAAAATGCTGGAGCAACTCAAATAAAATATTTCTGATTAAACTATTGAAATTCCGCGTGAAGTATGTGAGAATGTAATGAAAATTGTGTTCAAAAGGGCTCGCATTTGTGAGGCTAACAGAGGCGGACATTTATCTGATATTGTATTCCATGCATAATTGCCGACATTAAATAAAACATTTATCAATATACGATCCCTTCTCTTTCATTTATGCACAAATTATAAACAAACAAATTAGTATACTTTCCCGGCGGACACCCTGTACTTAAGTCGACCATAACTGATTAAAAACCCGACAACGCTAGCTAAAAATAAATAGCGTTATAAAGTAACAGAGAGTTGATCAAATGTGGTTGTATGAAGAGTTTGTGAAATATAACAAAAATTATACGAAAGTTTTGAATAAAATAGCTATGTATATTTGGTTAAGAACTTGAAGTTTAAAAAAATAATTTTCTGGTTATAAAATAATGACTTAAGGTAAAAGTTGAATATTTCGACTATTATTACGACTTTCATGCAGTTTAGATTCAGGAAATACCATGTCCAGTTATTTAATATCATCCTATGTCTAAATTTTACTAACTCCTTGAGTTAGTGAAATGTTATAAACCCACCTATAAACCTTGCTATAATTTCACACATACTCGCTATAACCAATATTCATTTACATGGCGCCTTGACTAGCTATTAATCTGTTCAGCCATCGACATAAATGCTCGAACAGAAATTCGGCTAGTCAAGACAATACCGTCGCTGTTCATGGTTGCTTCATGTTCAAACAGAGTTGTCATCTGTTATGACATTACACAAACAAAATACACAGGCGAAATAAAAAGCACGTATGTGTGCGTGCGGTCGTCTGTAAACACCCGTAAATAAAGTAAGCAAAAGCATCCATATAATCTCAATGAGAAACAACAAATTATGCTCAAACGGAACATGTACACGTATTCAAACGGAAGATCACGAACACATTTTCTCTCATTATTTTGCAGACGCTTTAATTATGTTAATGTTACGTTAATGATAAATGTGCAAGTGTGGACACAAAGATATGTATGTATGTATGTAAATTTAAATACTTTTATCAAAGAACTACTTACCAGAATGAATTGCAGGAAAAATTGCAAGTGTCACAAAAAAAGTAAAAAAGACGTTGAAAAGTTGGGGAAATGTTTCCTTAAATATTTGTAAAAACGGAACATCTATAACATTCGTCTTCTGCAAGGGAGTTTCTTCTTTGAGTCTCAGTAACTCATGGTATCTATAAAACTTCTGAAAACGTAAAGTATAAAAAAGCGTATATAAAATATGCCTTAGAAAATAAGTACAAAAAATATATATAAATATATATATATATATAAATATATATATATATATATATATATATATATTTGCTTTTTCCTGCATAGTTGGAACTTCTAGACCTTTGGGAATATTTTCGTTTCTTATAATACCAGGGGCATAGACATACATGCTTAAAAATAAATATTTTGCTAAAATTGGCCAAAAAAAATTTCATGAAAGCTCAAAAATATTTATTGTATTAAAGCATAATAAATCCATTTCTTTTAATATTTACATTTCAAGGTTAGGTTTTTTGAACTTTGTTGAAGTTAAAAGTTGCATTTGCTAAACAAAAGTATGGGACAACATAACAAACACGTCATTTTTTCAGAGATGGGATTTGTTCTTCTTAGGGGAACTTTTTTCCCCTCTGCCCGATTTTTCTTATTTTCTAGCTTTAACAGCCTATGACCATAATAAATATTTATCCAACTGTAATCGATCTGGGAGCACTTAATAAATTTTTAGAAGCAATATAAACTAAGAAAGGTAATGTCCGGCTAGATTGGCAAAATACCCTTATATGCGTTGTCAGGAAATCAATTTACTTGCGCGAGCAAACTGTAAACGCCATTGTAAATATGTAGTCCAAACCGGTAGGAAGGAAAAAGGTATATGCCGCTTCTGTACGAAAGGAACAAGTACAAGAAACCAATATAAAAACCCACACGAAGGAGAAAAATTATCGGCTTACCGTAAGTGGTCTTAACGCTGAAAAGAAAAGTTGCTATACTTACTAGCTAAAAAAGCAAAAGGTTTAATAGTTATTTTAAAGAGATTTGGTAGTTCTGCTCCTACTGACAATATGAAATATTCTGTGAAGGCTAAAGGGTATGATGTAAAGTCATAAAATAATGTACTAAACAAGGATAAGTTCTCCACCCAATCCATGATGTTCAGATTGTATTTAACGCAACTCGAATAAAGTAAAAAACTCTGTTCACCCTATGTAAAACTAACGCTACCTCCTCAACCGGCGAATAACTGTAGAACAGCTATTAAAACGTAATGGTTCTCTTCAGTGCCAGCAGGCATGCTAAAACATACTGCAAGTTACTATCCGCATGCGTGGTTTGCGATGATGCCCACTAAACTTAGGTATGCACTTCTTCCAAAACTGATTCCACGGGAAAAAAAAGGCCGCAACTGTGGAAAAAAAACACACTGCAAACTATAGGGATTGTAGTGTCTTTTAGTATGTAAAAAGGCGAATATAGTACGAAACAACGAATTTGAATAATATAAGACTTCCTTATTTCTTAGGCTCAATGCTGGTTGCGTTGCTAGTGCACAACGAAGGAACGCACCACACTAAGCCAAACTATAAGTACGCACAAACATTGAAAAAATGGTTTACCTAATGTTAATTCAAAAAGTGCGCAAATATATTCATATGTTATGATCAGATGTCATTTACGAACAATTCAATTAAGACTATAGCAGCCAGAGCTGTAACAATAACAAAACCACCAGTAGAAAGAAATTCGTATCAGTCCTCAGCTGATATACAGATTGTTGTCTTGGAAAAGGCAATGGAGAATAGTCGTTATCCAGACATAAAGATCCAAGTGAACTTATGCCAGAGAACTTTACTAAGAAATCGAGACAGAAACATGATTCAGCAGTCGAAAGCTATTTAAAAAACTTGGATCCAACAATAAACAAGGATAATAGCTGTAAGAACTTACAATGCCCTATAGCATACGAATACAATTGAAAAAATTAATCAGTTAGAAAAAGTTTTTATTACACAAATATAGCACTTCATTGTGGACGTGGTTTGTGTAGCGTCATTACATACTTTTGTATCTATAATTATAATTACCATTCATTGTGTACTTTATGGAATGTGTGTGTTTGTAATTTATTAATAGCAGCTTGTACATAGTCAATTTCTTCTTGGATTACTTCCACAGTTTCTTTAACAAATTTGATGCGAATAGGTCGACAATATAGTGTTAATGATAGGGTTTGATTTCACCATAATATTTATTTTTTTATGTACCAAATATTATTCGAGTTCGAACGAATCTGCTCTGAAAAATATGAGAATCTAAGGCACATTTTTCCATCTTTTGCTAAAATTGTGTCTGCTGTGATCCATCGCAACCCCATTTCCTTATTAGTTACAAGGGATTGCATAATTCTATTCTTGTGTCTCAAAAATCTTGAAGACTTATTTGCGCACATGCCTCCGTTACTTCATATGATTCTTTTTGATGAAAGTACTCACTTTTTTCCCTCTGCAGAATACTGCAGCTAGAATAAACATTCTTATTGGCCTTTAGGATTATTTCATAATGTCTTCGAGAGTTTCGAGTTTTTTGAAATTTATTAAACACTGTTGTTGTACTGATATATCACAATCTCCTTGAGATTTTGAAATTTAGCAAAATTTTCCAACTTAAAATTGCAACTTCTCTTCAACGGGCTTAGCATTAGACTCATGTACTGTTCTTTAATCTTGTATACACTTTTTCCATTGTACTCTCAAAGCTTGTGCAATAACCACAGGCCAAATTTGTTTTGTTAAATATTATTTTTGTTTTTAATTATTTTAAAAGTGATTTAAAACAGATACATTTAGTTTGCTACATCGAATAACGTCATTTAGAAAGCAGCTGCACAGGTAGCTAAAAACCGCTATAGGCATGGGTGAGAATGACTGTTTCACGCATTCCTTTTCGTACACAGGTAATAACAAACCGACAATTAATAAAAAACCAAAACATTTTATTACTGACAAAAAGGTTCCTTACCTATTCAAGATGAGCAAAGACAGATAATGTTGAGAAATTCGCGAAAAAGTTGAGATTTCAAATTCTAAAGTGAATTATAATATTTTAAGGATCATGACTGCTTTTCAAAACCTTTTATTTTTATTTTGCAAAAAAGTGAACAAAATCATTTTTTTTTAATTTTGAAGAATTTTTTTATTGTATTATCCAAATTCTTGTTTGAGTTTACAAACTGGTAATTTCAACACTTGTACGAAATGCATATATTAATATTAGTTACACCAGTACCTTCAGTAACCTGTATGCCAAACCTAAAAATGCATACCACATGTTAATATGCGCTTGTAGGCATAAGAAAAAATGATTTTCTCCTCCAATTATTTTGTGATTTTCGAAACATAGAGGCGCATTTTTGTGATTATAAACTTACAACTTAATTTGTGCTCATTTACCTTAGTAGTTGTTCACAGACCGTGTTTGATTTCAGACGTACGTCACATTAAGCGCATAATTAATATTCATCAAAGGTGACTTTTATTTTCTTAATTGAATTGAACGAGTGCAGAGACACAGTTAACAGTAGCTGCAATATCGGTAAGTGAACATAGATTCTCTGTACTTGCTACCCCTGATAGTGATGCTGAACCCTCTGTAAGGGAATAAAAACCACCACCAATTTACTTGCGCGAACAAACATTAAATGCCATTGTAAATATGCTGTCCCAACCCGTACGTAAAGAACATTTCTGTGTCGCTTCCGTACGAAGAGGACAAATACAAGAAACAAAGACCCAAGCCCAAACCGAGAAGAATTATCGCCTCATCGCAAGTCGCCTCCATGCAGAAAGTAAGAGCTATTATACGTATCAACCAAAAAGAACTAAAGGTTTGAAAATCATCGTAAGGGGCATTAACAGTTCTGTTCCCACTACGAATTAAAAAAAAGTACCATAGGGGTGGAAGGTTATGTCGTAAGGTTAGTGCACAATATTTGATCGTATATCCCAACAGCCTTGCACGCAATTTACATGACATCGAGCCTGGCGAGTCGGCTCTCTCTACATAAAAGAATATAGTTTACTAAGATTTCAATACGAAAAATTAGTTTTTACATTGGTAATAACTAGTAAGTAATAATTTAGAAATAAAATTTGAATTGTAGTGCTAGCCCTGGTAAATATTTCCCACTATTATATATAACCTTTCTTTCTTTGTAATAGGGATAAGAAAAATAATAAATAAAGCACGAGTTAGTTACAGATAAAACTTGAGACTTATCGGACATGAATTTTATTTAATTACATGGCGACCGTGACATAGAAAATTAAATTTCATTTTGCTTATAGCAAACAAGTGTGTTTAAAAACAGAAATTAATTTTAAGCATAATATTGCATATTTTAATATGATATAACAAAAGTTTTATTATTGTTTATTATAATAATTTCTTGATTATGTTCAAAGATAAATAAAATTGATTTATTTATATTTAACAAAACATTTGACTCGATAATTAAAAAAAAAAAGGAACTGTAATTTTATTAAATATGTATATATTTTTTTAAATTATAAATTGTATAAAAACTAATGAACAAATTTGAAGGTAGATCATAGTGCTTTAAACGCGCATAATGCATAATTTCTTAGCTTAAAGAAAAATCAACAACGAGAAAAACGGTATTAAATTCTAACGGGAAATTAAGTGCCTAGTGATCAAATATTTAAAATGTTCCTAAAAGGTACAGTTTCGCCACATAAAATATAAAACGAAGGTCGAAAAGCAACGGTAAACAAGTTGAAAAGAAAAATGATCCAGTGCCAAACAGAAGTGTAACAAGTTAAGCAATTTCAAAAACTTGCAGTAACATAAAGCAAAAAAAAAGGAGAAAAAAAGAAGGGAAAAAAAACAAAAATTTACAAATTATAGAAATAAAAAGTAACAACCAAAACTTCCATAATAAAGCTTAAAGAATATGTAAGTGCAAAAATTAAAGAAAAACGAAACGAATAATATAAAAATAAATGGATTTCAACTAAAAGTGACAAAAGAAGAACACGAGAAAAAACCCATGAATAAAACAAATCAAACAAAGAAAAAAAACAATCAAACAAGAATAACCAAGCAGATTATGCAATTAATATAAAACGAATAATAAATACACATTAACTTAAATTGGTAAAATTTTCTTACAATAAAACAAATATAAAATATCAAAATTTTAAGTACGAAATATATATCTATGTACCTAATACAACCATAAGTGTTAATAATATGATCCAAATAAATCTACTAAGCAAAGAGAAAAAAGAACGAGACCAAAAGAAAAATGTTAAGCAAAATAAAATCCAAACAACATTTATAAAGAAAATTAAAGAAGACCAAAACACAAATTCAAGAATGATAGAAACTAAACCAAAACAAACAAAATAGCTGGAAGTACATATGTGTAGCAGAATAACAACGACGGAAGGTGTTATTATTCGCAACAGCACGTCATTGCATACATTTAACAAAAATTTAGATTTATAGTATTGCTAAATATATATATATATATATATATATATATATATATATATATATATATATATATATAAATATATATACATACATATATACATATATAATTAACTGTTGCAGTATTAAAGTAGAACTATAAATTATATATATACTTATATATTTGAACTATAAATTATATATACATATATACATGTACTTAACCTAGCTTACATATATACATTTAAGATACTTATAAATTATCCACATACATACATAAGATATTAGAAGGAAACATAAAGAGAATATGGTACTTAACTATTAATATAAAATTTTCCTACTTTTACTACTATTTTTTTAAGAAAAAATTTAATAAGTAATCCAATAATTACAAAAATAACTTACTATATTATACAAAATATAATATAAGAAAATTATTATATTTGTTATAAACTTTTATATTACAAGTAAAACAACATAAAATACGCAAACAAACAAAAAATATATATATGTAAAAAAATTTTTTTCTCTCCCTTAAGAAATTATAAGCAAATTAATTTTTTTTTAATTTCACGAAAAAAAAACAAAACAAAAGTTAGAAAATGTAAGTCACAAATGTGTGAATTTGAACAAAGAAAATTCAATGAATTTTATTCAATTACAAATTAATTCAATGAATTAAGTTATGAATTTTATAAAGTGAAAAAAAGCATTTTGCAAAGTCGGAAATTAACCACAAAAAAAGAGAAAATTAACGAATATGTAGAGGCTTTAATTAAAAATTATAATGCTTTGTTAGAATATACTGATAAAAGATTAGACAGAATATTAAGTGGCGAGAAAGATAAAATACTTGATAAAATAAATCATTGTCGTAAAATTTTAATACAATGTTTCCAAAAACTAAACTGCAAAATAAAAATTCCAGAAAAAGTAAAATTGTTTGTTCGAATTGATAGAAACTGAAAATAAATCAGACAAAAAATCTAATATTAATATAGAAGACAGGGTGGAAAAAAGATAACATGGCTTCAGAGTAAAAATCGTTTATAACTATGTGCGCGTCCACTATTAAAGACAATTATGATGGAAACCCACTAAAGTTGGAATCATTCTTGGACAAAATTAATTTAATTGATGATCTTACAGAAGATAATTTAAAGCCTACACTTTTAATATTTATTAAATCTAAACTTGAAGCAAAAGCTCGCGAGGTATTACCAGAAAATTGTAATACAATAGAAGAAATTAAAATAGCGCTAAAATGTAAAATAAAGCCAGACAGTTCGAAAGTGATAACTGGGAGGATGTCAGCACTTAGCGTTCACAATTCTAACTATGCAGAATTCGCGAAACAAGTCGAAGAACTTGCCGACGCTCTGCAACGTTCCTTAGTTTGTGAAGGAATCACAAAAGTGAAACCCCATGAAATGGCTATAGAGCAAACCGTCTCAGTTTGCCGTTTAAATACAAAGTCAAATTTAGTGAAATCGGTACTTGCTTCTTCTTTCTTTTCTGAACCTAAAGAAGTTTTTGCAAAATTAATGATTGAGCAAACAACTGAATCAAAAGAGCAGCAGGTACTTTTGATACGCATGCCAGATGGCTATAGAAATAATAACTCATTTCAAAGAAATGGTTCCCGTTATTCTCAAAGTTCATATTGGGAAAGAGATTTTTCTCACTTCAACAATAACTATCACCGTAGTAGTAATCGTGGTAATTCTAATAACTATAATTTCTCTCGAGCAAATAATAATGCATTAAATAACAGGCGATTTCATAATAATAATCGTAGAAATAATAGAAACAATTTTCCAGGAAACTTAAACAATAGACAGGTAGCAGTTAGGTCTTTAAACTTAGCAGCCCCTCAGCAAGCACTGAGGGAGGAAGACGGAGTAGAACACTAGGAAGGAAATCGCAAATCTTTCAAAAATCAGTTTATAGTTTTAACCTAAATTATGCCGACTTTATTAAATTAAATTGCACCGACGCCAAACAAACTTGCAGTTTTCTTGTCGATACTCAAGCAGACGTTTCTCTTATAAAAGTTTCTAGCTTAACCTCTGACACCATTCTGAACCAAAATGAGACCATAAATATAACAGGTAAAACCCCGAATGCCGTATCCACATTAGGAACCATTTGTACTAGTCTACTCGTATCACATTATCTCATCCAACAAATTTTTCACGTAGTATCCGACGATTTGAATATTCCTGCCAAGATTTTCTAAAAAATAACAAATGTAAATTAAATTACGACAATATGACTGTAACACTTTTTGTGAAGAATGCGATAGTAAAAATATCAATACCTCAAGGTACAACCAATTTTACTTGCGTGATACCGCCTAGATGAGAAGTATATCGAATTTTCAATTTACCTAATGTCAATGGGACTATGTTTGTCGATTGTCAAGAAATATCTCAAAGAGTTTTTGTAGGAAATTTCATTATTGATTAAAAAAAACCTATGTTCCGTATACTTAATACCGCAGATTAATATAAATGTGTGCAAACCGATAAGCTCAGAGCAGAAAACTTGCAAAATTTTAATGTATATACACTCAACGATAATAACATATTAAAAAGATTCTTATCCCAATTTGTGAGGAATTTTCAGATATTTTCGCATTAATGGAAGACAAATTAAGCACAAATAACTTTTACGAGCAAAAGCTTTGACTAATTAACTCATCGCCTGTTTATATTAAAAAACTATAGACTTCCACACACACAAAGGGACGAGATAAATAGACAAGTTGATAACTTATTGAAAACCGATTTAATTGAGCATAGTACTTCGAATTTTAACAGTCCTTTGATCCTTGTGCCTAAAAAGAGTTCTGATAACCAAAAATCATTTAGAATGTGTGTAGACTACCGGGCCGTTAATAAAAAACTTATTGCCGACAAATTTCCCCTGATTTGAATCGATGATATTTTGGAAAACCTGGGTCGGGCGAAATATTTCTCAATTATAGATCTCTTTTCCGGGTTTCATCAGATCCCATTACACGTAGATTCTCGTGATGTTACCGCATTTAGTACAGACAAAGAATCTTCTATATTCTAGGATGATGTCCATTGCATTTTCGGTCTTGGCCCCTAATAAAGCTTTCCTCTATGTCGATGACATTATAATAATTGGGTGTAGTCTGCAACATCATCTAAATAACTTAAGAAACGTCTTTTAAACCCGTACAAATGTCAATTTTTCCGATCCGAAGTAACTTTTCTCGGCCATAAATGCACTGCAAAGGGTCTCTTACCAGACGAGACGAAAATAAATGCAATAAGTTAATATCCAGCTAAAGACTCCGTCAGACGATTTATAGCATTTGCTAATTATTACCGACGATTTATACCAAATTTCGCTACCTTAGCCGCGTCATTGAATTATATGACTAGGAAAAACGTTAATTTTATGTGGACTGAGGAGTGTCAAAACTCATTCGAAAACCTCAAACTGGCCTTAATTTCCCCAAGAATTTTACAGTATCCTGAATTCAATAAACAGTTTTAATCACAGTAGATGAATCTAAGACTGGATGTGGAGCAGTCCTTAGCCAAAATTTTAACGGTAACGATTTACCAGTGTATTTCGCTTCTAAATCATTTAATGAAACCGAAAGGGAAAAACCAATAATTGAATTGGAATTGATAGCTGTTTACTTTGCTATAATCCAATTTCGGCCATACGTCTATGGCACGTTTTTTACTGTACGAACAGATCATAGACCTTTAGCATATTTATTTAATATAAAAACCCGTCTTCGAAGTTAGCGCGAATACGCCTCGAGCTTTCTGAATACAACTTCGTAGATGAGCACATTAAAGGCAAAGATAGTGTTGGAGCAGACGCACTATCAAGAGTTACAATGAATGATTTAAAAGCTAAAAATAACCAGATATTTGCCGTGAACACGTGAGCGAAGTCGAAACAATCATACTTACAAAAAATACACTCAAAGCAGTCTGCAGAATCCTCTGACGGGATAAGGCCAATGATTTATGACCAATTTTCCCATGCTCTTAATACAAACCGAGTAAAAATAAAGACAGATATAATTAATCTAAATGACAATACCAAGAAATTGTGCATAAGTGTACATAGGAAATTTAAGAAACTGTTAACTGTAGAATTTGAGTTTGTTAACGAAACTATAAGTCTAGACTATTTGCTTTCGAGGTTGCAAAATGAAACCATCAAACACAAAATCTACAGTGCAGAATGGCAAAAAAACGATTTATTTTTTACAATTTTCACAATTCAGGAATTAAAAAACCATGGTAACAAAATATTGAAAAGTTTAGAAATTGCGCTTACCGAACCCGTTGAAATAATAACAGAGGGAAATAAAAAACAAAAATTAATGCAAATCTACCACAATGATCCTATCCTAGGCGGACATTGCGGTCAGAAATAATTATATGCCAAAATTCTAACTAAATACTATTGGAAAAAAAAATGACAAGAGATATCGCAACGTGTGTCAGAAATTGTCTTCAATGCAATTTAAATAAAGTCAAACCTTCAAACAAGGAAAAACTGGTCGTCACTCCAACTCCTATCAAAGTTTTCGACGTAGTAACAATAGATACAATAGGTCCATTACCTTTGTCAAATTTTGGCAATAAATCTGCATTAACACTGATGTGTGAATTGTCGAAATATTTAGTTACCATTGCCATACCCGACAAATCTGCACAGACTGTTGCCCGTGCACTACTTCAAAATTTTATTTTAGTTTACGGGAAAATTCACGTATTAAAATCTGACTTAGGAACTGAATTTAAAAATGAAATGCTGACCCACCTTTGTAAATTATTAAAAATTGAAATGAGATTTTCCACTAGTTATCATCACCAGACTGTTGGCACAGTTGAACGTAACCACCGAGTATTTAATGAATACATTCGAGCCTACTTAACTGAGAATTTGTCTGATTGGGATACTTATTTAAAGTATTTTACATTCTACCATAATACCACACCAAACTCTGTCTTGGACAACAAATTTACTCCATTCGAGTTAGTAAAATTGCAACCATGCCAAACGAAATAAATGATAATATGGAACCAATTTACAATATAGATAATTATAAACAAGAAGTAAAACACAGGTTACAAAAAACAAATATAATAGCAAAAAAACTTATTGAAAAACATAAAAGTAGAAACAAAAATGCTTATGATAAGCTTGGCAAACCACTAACCTTACAAATTAACGATAGAGTACTACTTAAAAGGGAACCCTATGACAAATATAAAAATATTTACGATGAGCCCTACATTGTAAAAAAAAATAAATTGCCCTAATGTATGATGTAAAATATGATGTAAAACTAAACAAAACTAAAATAGTACACAAAAATCGTGTAAGAAAATGCTAAAACAAATACATATGTATATATATATATATATATATAGCTATGTAAACTTTTTTTTACTTTGCCATGTATCATAAAAATATAATTAATACAAATGTATAAAAAAAAACATTGACTCAAGCAAGCCTGATCACCTGGCCTGAACCAATCCTTTTTTTTTTTGTATAAAAAGGGGAGGTGTAGTGCCAGCCCTGGTCAATATTTCCCACTATTATATATAACCTTTCTTTCTTTGTAATAGGGATAAGAAAAATAATAAATAAAGCACGAGTTAGTTACAGATAAAACTTGAGACTTATCGGACGTGAATTTTATTTAATTACAGAAGACTTATTGTAAATTTCTTTTAGTAGAAAGATTCAATAAAATAAAATTAAGTGTAAAAAAAATCATTTCCTGAAACATACACCGCATAGTTGTCAAGAAATTATTCATAGTTTGTATTGAGTTCTCGATTGAGCTCGAATTGTTAGTGAGGTGTGTCTATGCACCCTCTGTTAAGATATGGACATATGAATGTTTATGAGCATTAGAACTTTTGACATTCGCATTAGATAAATCACTTCTCATAGTTTGGAGATAAGTTTGGTTTAGTATGAACCCGAGAAAATTGATAAGCCCTCTTTTGCTCATATTCGGGTTTACGTACGACTTTTGCATTATTTTATTTTTGGTGTTGGAAGTCTTTGCAGCCCCTGTAATTTGCTGTATGGTTTTCACCACAGTTGCTGCATTTTTTGACCTTGGGATCTGTCTTCTAAGAAGTGCATTCCAAAGTACGGTGCGCATCACCACAAACAATGCATACTGATGGTAGCTTGCATTAAGTTTTTATGTGTCCAAATTCCTGGCAGTTGGTACACTGATGGGGACCATTACGTTTCAGAGGCTCTATCACCGTTATTCTTCTGTTCAAAAGGGAGCGCAAATTGTATATTGGATGAACCGAGTTTTTTGATTTTAGCTGATATGCTTTAAATACGATTTCGACACGATGCATAGGTTGGGGAACTTTATTCTTATTTAGAATATTGTGCACTGATCTTACGACATAACCTTACACCTCTAAGGCACTTTTTATTTCCTCAGTGGGAACAGAATTGGCAATGGCCTTTATGATGATTATCAAACCTTTAGCACTTTTTAGTTGATAAGTCTCTTATTTTCTGCATCAAGCCGACTTGCGATTAGGCGATAATTCTTCTCAGTGTGGGCTTGGATCTTTGTTTCTTGTATTTGACCTCGTCGTATAGAAGTTACATAGAAATTTTCTTTACCTACGAGTTGGGATAGGATATTGACAATGGCATTTTATGTTTGTGCGCGCGAGTAAATTTGGGGGGGTTTTTGTTCCCTTACAGTAGGTTCGGCATCTTCGTTTTCCGGGGTAGCAAGTACAGAGAATATATTTTCACTTACCGATATTGCAGCTACTTGATGAGCACCTTTGTATTGTTTGGCGGTTCGCTCTTTTTCCGAAGATTTAGGGCCAGTTTCTCTTAGTTATGGTTATGTACCGATCCATACCAGTTTGCACGCATTGAGATACAGTACGAGATTTTTTTTCTTGTACTATTTTTTGTGTAGCACCTGTAGTGTTTATTTCTTTTTTTATCGTATTTATTGAATCTTCATATTATGAACTAACAATAAGTATACAAATCTTACTACTAACAGTTATATTTGTGCGAATATTATCTCAATAGAATGTGTAGTGAAAATGTGTATAAAAATGTATGGGATCCAAATTCACAGTTATCAGCTAGCTACCGACGAAGGCTCAATGTTTTAACATTGGCAAACCCCAGCCTGCAGCTAGCCAATGACTGCGAATTTAAGCATAAAAAAATAAAAATAAGATCATCTGTCTTGCGCTCTGATAGAAGCAAGGGTATCTCTCCTTTTCAACCGCGTATGCCCGCCGAACTTAAGGATGTTACGTGCTAGAGGATTTGGGTAAAGTTCAAGTTTGCTGATATACCTTGCCGCGTACTTTGAAAATTCGGCTTTAACCAAAGGCACGCCTAGGTCTTTGTGAATTCGTGAGTTTTTTACATACCATGGAGCTTCAGTTATTGTACGGAGAATTTTATTTTGTTCTTTGAATTTGTTCAATATTTGATGCAGAGGCGGTGCCCTATAATTGAATTCCATAACACCATATGGGCTTTATAATTGCGTTATACAACAAAAGTTTACAATACAACTTTAAGGACGAGTTTCTGCCGATAAGCCAATTAAGTTGAACTGCTTTTAATTTAATTTGAGTGAGTTTAGCGTGAATGCGAGACTTTCATGTAAGTCGGCGGTCGAGATGAATGTCAAGGTATTTGGTTTCACTATGTTGTGGAATAATTTCATTGTTAATTTTTATGGTCGAGCATGTTCTCCTTCGCAGTGTGAATGTAACGTGAATACATTTTTGTTCATTTACCTTGATTTTCCAAAGTTTCAGTCATTATTCTAATTGGTAAATATGTACCTGTAAATTTTGTGATGCCAACTGATGGTTTTCGTGAACGGTAAGAAATGCTGTATCATCCGCAATTGTTGAAGTATGCATATTAGGGCTTGTTGGCATGTCAGGGGCATAAATCAAGTATAAGATAGGGCCTAGTACACTGCCTTGGGGAACACCTGCTTTAATTTCCTGGGCAGCGCTTACGAAGTCGCCTTATCTGATGACGAATTTGCGACCACATAAGTAACTTTGCAAAAGCTTGTGTGTGTTTACTGGCAAGTTAAATTTAATTTTATGCATTAAACCATTGTGCCATACTTTATCAAAAGCCTGGGAAACGTCAATGAAAAAAGAGCTGAGCAATATTTTTGTTCTTCCAACTACTGCATTATGACATTCACTAGCCTATGTGTTTGCTCGATATTACTGTGTTTAGCCCTAAAGCTGTTTCGAACAGCTTGCAGATTGTAGGCAATAGACTAATTGGTCTATATGGCTTCATGGCTTGGGTATCGTTGTTATCATGGACACCTTCCACTCTACAGGGTAATACTCCAGTCGTAAAATAGAATTAAAAATGAAAAGAATAATTCTTTTTGCTACTCGAGGCAATTCCGCAAGCATTTTGTTACTAATTTTATCAATACCTGGAGCCTTTCTCAGGTTTAAATTGATAATTGCGTTTTCAATTTCTCGAATATTTAATACTAAGAGGCACAGGAGGTCTTATAGAAAATGGCGGTAATTCTTCTGTATTGTCTGACGCGTTTGTGGTAAAAACATTCTTTAAATGGTTAGCAAATAAAATACCCTTTTCCGAGTCATTCCTAGCCTAGTCACCTGAAGGATTTCGCAAGGGGAGTTTTCCTTTAACTGGCCTTCCTAAACCCTTGGCCGCCCGCCATTCAGAATAATCGGACTGATGAGTACCATTCAGACTTTCTAAATACGTTTTTAGAGAAGTAATTTTTGGTTTTCAAGGAGATTTTTTAGTTGGTTTTTACAGTCACTTAGCTTTGCTTAAAGTTGGGGAGGGGAGACCTGCGAAGTTGCCACTCTCTTCTAACTCTTCTTTTTTCAGACACAAGCTACTCGATTTCTGAAGAATATGTTCTATTTGGACTGTTTCTGCGTTTCAAATAAACATTAGATGCAAGTTCATCGGCTTTTTTGAGGTTTTCGTTAAAAACGCTAATAGACGCATCGATATCTTTTGGGGTTCGTAAAACAATATTTTCAGCACAATGAGTACTTAAAATTTTTTTATATTTTAGCCAGCTAACTCGGGTGACTGTCAGAGGTAGGTTGTTAAACGGAGAGCAAGTCTCCTGGGGAAAACATACTGAATAATAGTACGTAAATGATCCGATGACAGGTCTAACGAATGCTCAGCTTGCATCCATTCAACACTCCAAATCGAACACGTCTGGAATCTTTCGCCGGTCTGTGGGTGATGTCCACTTGATATTACATCTAAGTTTTTGAAAATCGAGGCGGCGAGTAAATCGATGAAATAACCATTTTGCTATGGAAATTCTCAATGCAAAGATTTGTTGCTTGTGGATAGTCCTCACATACGTTGTTTAGCAAATGGTGTTTTATTCTTGTTTTTATCAAGATTGCGGAGCCACCACAAGCTCTACCACGAGGGTCTTTAGTATCGTAAAGTACGTAACCATTAATTTTAAAGAAACTTGTTGATGTTAAGTGAGTTTCAGCAATCATCATTACGTCGATCTGTTCCAACAGGAGGTGTTCGAGTTCAATTTTGTCTTGGCGGATGCCGTTCGCGTTCCAGAAACATATTTTCAAATAAATAATTTTTTTAAATAGCCTGCAAAATAGTGGATTGCATTTTTAGCATTTCCTGCATCATGGTGGTCATTGATGTAGTAAAAGTATTTATAGATTGCACAAGAGTCTGCAATGTTGCCTCTAGGTTGCTGGAATTTTGATTTGAATGTTCGAATTTGGTTTGCTGATTTGTGTGTGCAAAATTATGTGGTAAACATTAGCATAGGAAATTTGTTTATGGTTTTGAACGTGTTTGGTTGACTGGACTGTCGGAGGAAAAGAACTAACTGAAAAAGCATGTGTCTGCAGAGTTGGCTTAGGAATAATTGATGATTTGGTGTTCATTGAGCGCTCAAAATAGATGTAGACGGGACTACTTCTGTAGTTAGCGGTATGGTTATCACCACAATTACTGCATCTTTTAATTTAAGAATCGTCTTTTGACTTATTGCATTGTGCTGTTCAATGAAGTTCTCCACAAGCAACAGAAACTGCGGGCAACTTACAATAGCCTTTAGTGTTGCCGAATTCTTGGCAGTTAGCATACTGAACTGGGCCTGAGCGCTTGTGCGGTTTCTTTACTGTGACTTTGCTATGTAAAAGGTATTTAAGGCTGTAAATTGGGTGAATTTAATTTTTTTTTTAAATAACATCCCCGGGTTCTAGTTCCACCCTAAACATTGGTTGAGGAACCGTATTACGATTTCTTATATTTAGCACGTTTTATATTTTAAATCCTTTATCAGTCAAACCAGTCTTTATTGCATTGGGTTTTACACAGGAGTCTATACCTTTGATAACGATTTGCAGACGAGTGACGCTTTTCAGCTGATAAGTATACAAAGCTCTTTTTTCTTTATAAAATTCGTCAGAAAGTTCACGGTAATCATTTTCGCATCTTACTTGAATTTTTGTTTCGTTGATATTACCGTGTTTAACTGAAGTAGCATGCAAATTTTCTTTACCGACACAAAAGTAATTTTTTTCAACCAATTTATTGGTGGTTGGCTCCGTCAAATAAATAGGTGCTGGCTTAAACGATTTTGTTGGCACTTTTGGATCATCTGTGTAAAGCATAGAAAATCTATTGTGGTTGTTTGGCGCAACACAAATGTCATCTTTAGACAACCAGAAAAAAATATGCATGCGCTGAAATTAAAAATGTGGTCACTACCCACTATAAATGCAAATAAACTGGACACAATTGCTTCTTTCACTGTTCAAGTTAAAAGCCTTCAATCATCTATAAAAACTTGCGGAATCATCGAGGAATTGAATAATTTATATTTGTTACATGACCATGTGACGAAATCGCCACCTTATTTTCAAATAGATTGGGACATACAGAAAATGAAATTCATAAAAACCTAACAGAAATTGTAACTTGCCAGATTTTTCTGCCTGGATTTATGGCGTTGGTGTCTCTGCAAGCAGTATTCAATTTAAAAATATCAGAACAGAATCTCTAACACGAGTTAAATATAGAAATGCTTTCGTTCACTCACACACAGCTGGTAAAAAGGTAAAAGGCTTTAAAAATTGCAACTGTCGTGTGCCAACTTAAGCATCAGCGTCTTCTTCATATACAGGAAACCAACGAGAATACAAGTCAAACACATGAATCACACAGTATTGCAGAAAATTTAAAAAAGGATTATGGGAATAATATGTTGCAGTATACCCAATTTTTCGATGCATACAACTTTATTTAAAGTTATACCTATAACTATTTATGGTAATAGAAATATATGTTTAGACACATTTGCCTTTATGTAGATTTTTGGAACGAATTTCCGTCATCCCTTGTCAAACCGGTTTCGACTATGTGTCATATATTCACCGCAATCGAGAGAGAGAAAGGCTATACCTTCTGTGAGCGTCGGATGGTGTCAGAAGCTGATGAGAGTACCAGCGAATATGTCATTGATGTACTTAGTTATTTAGCCTGATTTATAAAGATTATAACGTTTATTGAAACTATTAAAATAAACTATCTCGTCTTTCTCTAGGAAAACAAATGCATATAATTCTTTTCTTGTAACGAACCCTTGGAGCCGCGAGCTCTACTCTAGCTTACCGTGAAAACACGTCGTCATGGAAAAGTAAACAAACACAGCACAATTTATAAACTATCGGCTTAGTGAAGGTATTTTGGCAGAATTAGTGCCGAAGTGCATACCAGAAGCATTTAAACACCACGCAATTATGCCAAAAAAACAGTGGCATCAGAGAGCTTTTAATATTACATTACCATGCATATTACCATCATGGAGACCATGAAATAGTAATTAATGAGATTCGCCATACATATCATATAACGCGGCTTAGAACAGTCTTTAGGAAATTGAGAGAAGCATGTCCGTTATGTAAAGTTAAGAAAACGGTACATATTTATCTACAGATGGCAAAACTTCCAAGAGATCGTCTAGCAGCAAATACCTCACCATTTACATTCACCGGCTTTGATTTCTTTAGTCTTGTATTGGTGGCCGTCAACAAACACAGGGAGAAAAAGTATGGATATATTACGAGTTCGATGATTCGAGCAGTTCACGTATACCACCAGTTAATGCATTTTAGCAATACGTAACTTCACTGCCTCCTTGGTACCCCAAGAGAATTCTTTAGTGACTATGATACAACCTTTGGGGCTGAGCGGGAGTTACAAGAATATTTTAAGGACGTTGACCGCAATGAGGTAGTTCGAAGTTTTACTACCGCTACAGCAAAATGGAATTTAATATGGTAGGCGCATGGGAGCATATGGTACGGTTCCTCAAAACAATTTTATACCAGATAATGCCGACGATATTTTGCGTGACGAGATGGCTGAATTAGAAAATATTATAAATTCTCGCCCATTAACGTATGTTCCACTCGATAATGAAAATCAAGACATTCTTACGCCGAATTATTGGCTAGTGAGTTGCTCTAATGGCATTAAGCCTTTAACTTCTTACGATAACAGTGGAGTCCTTTTGGTATTGTATCATACTATTATACAATACTAAAGGTAGAACATTATTTCAGAAATAAAAATTTTTATTATTAACGAATTAACTTGGCAAGATGAAACGCCAGTATGGCACATTTCTTCCCTTTCTTATATAATAATTATACGCCACCTACAGTCATGTACATATCTAATTGTTAGAAGCAGAATGAAGTAAACGTGTTTAAAATACGTACAATTTAATTTTTTTAAAGTTGTAAAAAGAGGTATTTAATTTCACTTTTTGAAGACAAATCAGCGTATATCTTATATTTCTTCGGTGGTTCAAATCTTAGAAGAGTTCCCCTAACATGAGAGGTTAGCCTGTGACTTCTATGTACAATTTCCAACCAATTACATTTTTCAGTATGCGAAAAAAGGTTGGAGTATAGGAAACACATCTGATTTCGAATGAGACGATTTTCCTCAGTACTTCCGAGAAATGGGATCACAAAGCAAGCATGAAGTCTCCCTAAAGTGCATCAAATAATTAGCTTCTATTTTTTCCTCAGTAACGTAACGACTTTAATAAGTTGCCAGACCTTATTGATTTTGCGATAGTAAAAAACACCAAACGCGATCAACTCTTAGTAAGTTTATCTTATGACATATCTTCTGATCATTCTCCTACAATTGTTATTTTACACGAAAGTTTTGTCACTGCACCTAAACCCTTAGTTTCTACCCGAACAGAAACACGAATTGGTTAAAATATAAAATGTATGTGAGCTCTCACTTATCTTTGAACATGCCACTGAGAAACCCAGCTGATAGTCAAGCCGCTGTAGATCATTTTACAGCCGTTGTGACTGCCGCAGCCATAGCTGCAACGCCAACAAAGCCATCAGCTAAAATAATATCGTACCAGGCAACAGCAGATATTCAGATGTTCGTCATTGAGAAAAGAACACTAAGAAGACAATGGCAAAATAGTCATTCTCTACACATAAAAATGCAAATGAACTTATGCAAAAATAACTTACGCAGTAAATTGAGACATAAACACGAATTCGTTATCGACAAATTTTTAAAAACTGGGATCCAATGAAAAACAATGATTATAGCCTGTGGAAAGCTGTAAAGCACCTACAATTTCCTATTGCTTGGGCTAAAAACTCAATTGAAAAGGCAAATGCGTTCGCGAATCACTAAGAGAAGGTTTTCGCACCACATGATATAAGTAATTCTACTATTCCAATTATTAGTGATACCGTGAATGATCCTAGGAAATTTCAGTTACCTTCTTTAAAATCGGCAATTAAAACTACGGATATGAAGAAATCACCTGGACCTGATCGTATAACAGGATCAATGATAAAAAACTTTCCTAATTTATCTGTACGAATTTTACTGTACATATTTATGGCCATGTTGCGCGTCGGCTTCTTCCCATGCTCTTGGAAGATGTCTGAAATTGTTATGATTCCGAAACCAGGAAAGGACTTAAGCCAGATTACATCCTACAGGCCTATTAGCCTACTGTCAGTTTTATCAAAGATATTTGAAAAATTATTCGTCTCGAGTGTAACTCATTTCCTAAGTTAACAAAACGTTATCCCAGATCATCAGTTTGGTTTTCGTGCGAGACATTGCTCTATTGAGGAAGTTCATATAATTGTCACCGTTACTAGATCTGCATTTGAATTTAATCTTCAGCTTTATTTATTGACATTTGTAATAATGTGAACCTAAAACATGCTACTGCAAATTTTGCTAATTAAAAAATGAACCAGTTGAAAATATGCTACTGGAACGCTACATAAATATGAAGTAGAATACTTCCTACTAACACCTGATATTGACATACCTTTAGTCCATGAAACACACTTCACTACATGCGAAAGGGCATGTGGTGGGGCAGCCATTTTAGTCCGCAAAAACGTAAGGCATTTTTCATTGTCGGAATTCGGGGAATACTTTTTGATAGCCACGATTATAAATCTTACTTATTAATATTAAATTGCAGTCTCGTCAGTGTATTACCTAGGCATAAATTCGAACACCATCAATTTGCTAAGGTTCTTTGCTACACTAGGACAAAAGTTTATTGCTGCTGGTGATTACAATGCAAAGCACACATATTGGGAATCTAGACTCCATAGTCCTAACTCTCAATAGTGGATTTTTGTTTCTGCCTGAATACATTTCGTAAGATTCTCTCGCAGAAGTGTAGTTGGAATTTTATGTCTGGAGAGCGACTGTTTTGCCATTGCCTTCTAAGCCATCTCTTCTTCCTGACAATAATCTGAACATCAGCTGATAACTGGCGCGAATTTCTTTTAACTGTTGGGTTTGCTGGCGTTGCACATCTTGCTGCTTCAATCACGATGTTTGTAAAATAGTCCACAGCTTCTTGAATATCAGTCGGGTTAATTAGAGGAATTTTCTGAGATAAGTGAGAGCTTACATACATTTTATATTTTATCCAATTCGTTGTTTTATTTTGGTAAAAATTAATGGTTTCAGGAGCAGTGGAAAAACTGCCACTTGTTTAGGTCTGTTGGCCAATAGGTGGATTTACCTCCAGATACGACATCAAACTTACTAGCTTGAACTGTGTTATACAGCTCACTTCCTCTAGGGCTAATTAGTCTAGAGCCCTAATAGGTGTGCTTTGCATTGTAGTCTCCAACTGCAAAAAGACTTTGTCTTATTTGATATATTAATTGTTTTTTTGTTGTTGCAGCACTGTTTTGATATGGCACCTGACCCGTTTGTTTGTTGAGTTTTATTTAATTCAGGCGTTGTAACCTGTGAAAAAATAATTATGTCTGCGGATAAGGAACGCGTTCGATATATTGGCCTGGCGGTTAAAAAAGCACTGTCATCTTTTGTTATTATTTAAATTGTTCATTGCAATAATAACATGTGTATAACTAAAAGAGTAATAAGGATTTTTTTATTCTCTTTTGATAGTTTTATCATGAATATTTGGTACACTCATACACTGACTATCACTGGAATTGTTTAAATCGATTAAATAAACTATTTGTTGTTTTTTAACACACAATATACATACATTATGTTCTTGTTTATTTTTTGTTATTTGTTTGTTTTTACTAACTGTTCACTGTGTCTCTGTACTTGTTCGATTGAATTTTTTAAAATTAACTGAATAATTGAATGTCTCTCCATTACTTTTTGATCTTTAATTTTGGCATACTTATTTAAGCATTTTGCTGGCATTGGGGCTAGCTTATCCCTGTACAGGAGAGACTTCACGTATCGCCACTAAAAATAGTATAGTGATCTTGGCGGCCAATGAACTGCTCCAAAAACGTGAAATTAATTGCTCTCCAAACTCACTCACAAACATATGCACATCAAGTCTAATTCTTCCATTCAAAAAAAAAAAGTAATTATCTCACGGTTACCTTACCCAATTGATTGCATTGACAGCTATTGAACTGCTTTTGGCAGTTACTTTTAATAAGAATTGGTAAAAAATATTATTACTTATCATTCAAAATAAAGAAAAACAAAACAAATTTATTTTATTCATAATTTATTTGTTTCTTTAGTGTTTGGTTCAGGCAAAATACAACAGTTCACTTGAGATTTCTCTTGCGATTTGAAGTCGCCAAATTTCTTGCGTTTGCGATTTCCATCACACCTCTCTTTCGAGTTCAAGTCACAATCGCAAATATCAGGCGATTTGCGGTTGTCATCACATGCCTGTATATATAAACCGTATCGCTTGTGGTTCCATTCCATCTTTTGGGACTATTTCATATAGTTTGCGGACAGTCCGCAAAGTTATCGTTGGCATTCCGTATAGTTCACTGATCTATTAGTTTGCGGTCATTTGTTTTGATTTTCTAATTATACTTTTGATTAATTTCAATATATTTATATAATCATATATAAATATTATTATATCCTATATCATATAAGATATTATTATCCTATATCGTAAATGAAAAATGTGTTAATATACAATTTAAGATACGATTTTTGTATTGGGGGTTGCCATACTTTACATTAATTTTGCCTGCTTTGAACCGTAGAGACTTGGTTGTTTTTAACCCAACAATATATGTTTGATACCAACCTCTACAAACTTATATACAAAATTATAAGTTTGGTCAAATAGTGGCATAAATCACTGAAATATTAAAATAAATTTGTATGCAAATTTGAGTTGACAATAGCCAATCGCTAACTTAGAGAAAATTATCAACCACTTACTAATATGATGTAGGCCTTCAATATGTTTTATGTTTTTTCAGCGGCATATAATTAATGGTTGGCAAAACGTTTTATATATAGTTAAAAGGGTGGTTATTTTCAACGCAACAATATTTTAGCGATATCAACCTATACAAACTCAAGTACAAAATTATATGTAATTTAGTTCAAATAGAAGCATAAAATGTTTTTATAATAAAATATATTTTTATCCAAATTTGGATTGACAATAGCCAAATATGATCATTTGTAAAATCTGTACAAACTAAATCACTGACTAAGAGCAAATTACATTTTCATTTCATTTAAAATTATCAAACATACAGAACAAAGCAAACAAACATTATAATAAAAAATAAAAAAAAAATACCAGGAAAGATGGTTAAAACTATTTAGTTAAAGAAGTATATACTGGATTCTTGAAATTAATGGAAGTTTCGATAAAATATATGATAAAAAGCCAAAAGTTAGTATCGAGTGATATTTTAAAGTACGAACACCATGATAAAGAAGTAACCGTTGCGTTGTATTTAAGTGTTGAAAAAAATAATATTTTGTAACAGTGTGTAAAATAAATTTCTGCTGAGTATTATTTAAAAGAAATCCTGTAATTAAAAAAACCAGCGCACAAATTAAAGAGGCGTGTGTAAAGGTTAAACGTAATAGTAATGTAATATTTAGCAACAAGTTTTAAGTCAGCTAAAACTACCTAAAAACATACCAGAAGTTGATTTCTCATTTGCCCTGCGTGTGTCCAATGCTCCAGCAGTAAGAATTTTATGAGTATCTAACAATATTTGGTTTTTTGATCTCAAATAAAATTAAAAACTTCTGCATTAATCAATCATAAAGTGAAATTTTGAAGAGCACCGTTCTGAATTTGAGACATTTTTAGCAAATAGGTTTGGTGTTAAAAAAAATGCGGTAAATAAATATGTATCAGAATTAAAAAGTGTATACATACTAAAAACTCATTTACAATATTTAAAAATATATTTTTTTGTTCATAATGTATAATTAATCACCATATTCGTTCGTTATCTTGTGTAAAAATCTCATATAAATACCTTTTATAATCACCTCTTGACATTTCATTGAGTAATTTCTTAATTGTCAGGCTTAAGTTCGTTTTTTATTATTTGTTCAAAAAGATTTTATTTTATTTTCTATGATATTTTCGAATACAGGAAAACGTTAACATTTTTTATTAGACACGAGCAGAGTGTAATACATTTTTTTGCCGCTTTCTACTAGGTGAGTGTCCACTGTAAAGATCTATTTAACCAAATAATCAAGACAAATGGAATGTATGTCAGCAGAACAACCGTTTCCTGTAAAACTAGTTATTTGGATTCTGACGTTATTTCACCATTGATTGTTGTGTACATTATTAGCTTTGTATTTTTAATACCATTTTGATAAATTAATATATTGCTGTTTTGTTAATTTCAAATCCAGAAATAAGGCTAATGCCTTCTCATTTGTGTACTGTTTTGCATCGCTCGGTGTTGGTATACTTTTAAGAATTCGTTTTGTTCTCACTGGACTAGCTTTAGTAACCTTTTCAATGATATCCACATTTGTTAATGGGTTCTGTGATCGTAATTGATGTAGGAAAGATTCTTTTATATTTGTACAACCAATTGCATCGTTAACATCTTTAAGTTTCGCCTCTTAGATCAATCGCTGCAGTTGTCCAATGATTTTTAGCGTTTCTTAGTACTTTTATAAAATCGCTCGGAGTTGGTATACTTTTAAGAATTCGTTTTGTTCTCACTGGACTAGCTTTAATAAGCTTTTCAATGATATCCACTTTTGTTAATTGGTTCTGTGATCGTAATTGATGTAGGAAAGATTCTTTTATATTTGTACAACCAATTGCATCGTTAACATCTTTAAGTTTCCGCCTCATAGATCTATCGCTGCAGTTGTCCAATGATTTTTAGCCTTTTTTTAGTACTTTTACAAAATTAGATAATTGCTCTTGTATTTCGGTGCTACACGAATTTAAGTTTAATTTTATTTTAACCTAACTAAGAACATCTTCATCGCTTTTATTTCTAAAATACTCTTCGGCCAGTTCTTTATTTGTGCCTGTTATGTTTTATCACTTGCAAATATATGTACGTCCGTACACGTAAAGGATTAACTTATTATTGAATAATCCCTTATCGAATCCGTAGTTTTATACATTTTTAGATACATGTTATCCACACATTGGTGTTCAATTTAATAGCAGGTGGTACTTAAATTGAACAAAACTGCACTTGTTATCCAGACCTTAATATCGGGTAAAACTAATTAGTATCTCGCCAATATGGGGTTGCTTTTTATCTTTAGTGGTTTAATGTCGCGATTATTATTATAAAATTGTTTATGACTTTGGTTGACCCTAACAGTTGATAACAGGTATATTAGAAAGAGATCAGATGTTTACTGTAGAACCTATTGTGATATTTTTATGACTTATTTTTTTGCTAATCAAAACAAAGCCATGAAACCCTTTTGCAGGTATTATATTTAATTATTTTAGTTTTACGTAGTCTAAAGTAAAAAAAACATAAACCTTTAGGAGAAAAAGTGAAAATTTAATACTCCATTGTATACGAGTAAATATAGGGCTGTTTAAATTATCGTAATTTGAATTTTTTTTTAGAGTAATTTCATTAAAATTAAAAAAGTGTTCTACCCGCGGGTCGTGGCGGGTGCAAGAGTATATATAGGGTGAAAGAAGACACTTTCACCTTTCTTCGGGTGGTATACGTTTCTTGTTTCCTTTTGTTCCCTAGAAGTTCTATTCCACTAAAGTTTAATTTTCAGAAAAAATATAGTAGTTTCATAAATATTTTATAACGCCGCTAATATTAAACGCTAGAGCGGTAACCACTTACAACAACAAAAGAATTTAATCCTACCAACATTACAAAAAAGACCGCAGGCCATTATCGATGATAGCTTGCGAGTAGTAACCATTTATTTTTGACAAAAAACAAATTAAAAACACCTTTTCCAGTTGAGTTTGACAGCATGCCACGCCCACAATTATCAATAGTTTAACCTAATTTTTTGGCTACCGTAATATGGATATATTAGCTCCAAAAAAATCGACTTTTGGCCAATGAAAAACGATTTTCAGCCACTGTGCGACGATATTCACTCTGAGGAATGCGATGATTTCAGTATACCGAATAATTTGCCATGCAGGGTTGTAAATGTATCAGACGAAGTAGAGCTTAACTTTATGATTCAAGTTACTCAGAGTAGAGATGACGAAATCGCAGCAACGAAATTGCGTTTAGAAAAAGAACTAGCAAATTTTAAATTAGTAGATGGTATTGTTTTCCAAAAAGATTTTCAAGGTAATTTGTTATTGTATGTCCCTATACAGTTAGAAGAAAATGTCATTAGATTAGTGCATGAAAAAATCTGCCATATGGGCATTGAAAAAACTTCCTAACAGGTCAGAAAAAACTACTGGTTCAAAAACATGAAAGAGAAAGTCGATAAATTTATAAAAAATTGTTTGCGATATATTATGTGTTCACCCCCAGTTAGCATAAATGAACAGAATTTGTACAACATTCCTAAAAAACCAGTTCCTTTTGATACGATACATATTGACTATTTTGGTCCACTTCCCCTCGGTTAATTTTCAGAGAAAACACATTCTGGTGATAATTAACGCTTTTACGAAATTCGTTAAATTATTTGCGGTAAAGTCAAGAAGCACGAAGGAAGTAATTTCTTGTTTGGACAAGTATTTTATAAATTACTCAAGACCTAGACGAAGTATCAGTGATCGCGGTACATGTTTGGCTTCTTTGAATTTAGTTCATATCTTCTCACAAATAATGTAGATCACATTCGAATTGCTGTAGCATCTGCGTAACCAAATGGTCAAGTTGAGAGAGTGAACAAGGTAATGTTGAGTATAGTAACTAACCCTTTAAACCACGCCGATTGGACAAAAACGCTGACGCATATTGAATTCGCTATGAACAAAACAACTCATTGTGCTGCTAAACAATCTCCCAGCAAATTATTATTCGAAGTTAAGCAGCGTGGTAAGACGGTAGACCTTTTGACTGAATATTTAGATCGAACGAATTTAAATGACTATACTCGTGACTTGGAGCAGATCCGATCCGTTGCATCAAATGCTATTTTAAAATCTCAAGAAAAAAAACCTGAAATACTTTCTGTACAGAAGTAAACCAGCGAAATTATATTGCGAGGGCGATTTCGTTGTTAATCGTCATACTGATACAACTGTTGGAAAAAATGAGAAACTGAACGAAATTTTCCGGGGTCCTTATGTAGTGCATAAGGTTTTACCAAACGACCGGTCCGGTATTAGAGACGTCAAGAACTGCCAAATTACCCAAGTGCCATACGATGGAGTGATAGGAGCTTTACGAATGCGAAAATGGTTTGAAAAATAAATTTGATTGATGACAATCAAAAATCAGGATGGCCGAGTTGTAATGAATATATTATAACATTGCACTAGACTATACTAACCTAATGTTTCCGCTCATATTATTATCTTTATATTATTTATAGTATTACGTAATTCAAATCTAATATAACAGTTTATTTATATAACAACGCCATCTATGCCCCATAATATAACAATGTATCTAGTGTAAGTAAGTTATCATGCAACTGTGTATGAATTGCAGCCAACATTTCAATATATATTAATCTGATCATCGGCATTTTTGTGGCCGACATATTTTTTCTATTGACAGAAATAAACAAAGCAGCACATGTTTTTAAAAATCGCATATTGTTTCATTGTTACAATATTAATAACGGTTTTTACTTACATTCAACGGAAGCGCAAAGAATGTATCAAAACATACGAGTAAAATCAACATTGCTGCTATAAAATAGTATATCGCTGATGTTATATACGAAGAAAATAGATAGGTACTACAAATTTGTACTATTGTAGAAAACAGTCCACTGATGTTTGACCCGAGTACTACAGCTCCTGTGTATTTAACGGGAAGTGTCGCAACCATTCCATATATTGTGTTTTGATATATGCCATTAGCCACTATGATAAAAAAAAATTATAAATATATTTCTCACAATGCACAATGACTTTCAGTTTAATATTATTAACATAGAGTTTAAATACAACACAACTTATTTTAATATAACTTTCTTAATTTAAATATTATTTGGAAACTTCAACAAGTAAGATTTTAGCTAACAACATTTTTATTGTGCGAATTTCTTAATTAATATTTCACAATAAATTCATTGAAATTTAATGTTAGTTTTTAGAATTACTAGAATAATATAATTACTTCATAAACAAAATGCGAATCGTCAATGAGGCCCAACACAGGATATTCAAGTTTTATCAAAAGCACAACCAAAATTGTTTTTACTTAATTCTTTTTGTTGTAAAGGCTGCATACTTCGACCGTAAACGTTCTCTCGAAAGTGGTTGAGGATTGTGCGTTGCTCTTGAATAAAGAAATAATTGTTTCATACACGAATTAGATTTGAAAATCTGATGAAAAGCTAGATACGTAAATTTTTACATAACTAGGTACATGATGAGAAATCCTCAAGTTCAGAATATAACTTATGATGCGAGTGAATATCATTCATATTTTTAATAGCTCCGCAGAAGTACAGCCGCTAAATCAATACTAAATATATTAAAAATCAGTACTAAATATGAGTCATAAGTACTAAATAGGAGTCATCAACAGAGAATGTGTCAGATTGATTTTTATTCTGAGTGGCAAGTACATACTCCAAGTACATAATGACCTCAGTACATGACTGACCTTATCAGTAACACTAGATATGTGACTGTTGAAACTTAAGTTACTACCCAGTATTAACCATATCGCAAATACCAGACACACTAATTCCATGAAACTTAATTCTAATAGGTGTAGGATTGACCACTCCAAACATTAGTGCCTTAGATTTCGTTAGACTGAATTTAAGTTTACAAGAAAAGAGAATCTATTTTCACTTACCGATATTGCAGCTACTTGATGGGAACCTTTGTAGTGTTTAGTGGTTCGCTCTAGTTGCGAAGACTTTGGTTATGGTTATATATCGAGCAATACCTGTTTGCACTATTTGTACGGGATTTTTTATATTATCTGTTTTGTTGGTTTGGTGTACTATTTTTGGTACAATGCCTTTAAGGTTTTTTTGTTGAAATTTTGTTTGTTCTGGTGTTATTAGCTGTAAAGGTATGTTTAAATTTGCGAAAATTGAGCGCGACCGGTCAATTGGCCTGGCGTTTAAAAAAGCACTGTCATCTTTTTTTTTATTATTTATATTGTTCATTGCATTATTAGCATTTATATAACTAAAAAAGTAATAAGCATTGTTGTTATTCCCTTTTATATTTTTATCATGAAAGTAGGTTTCATTACCCACATTAAATGAATTAAGTATGTAAGACTTATTGATTTTGTTTAGTTAATAAATTTCATTAATTTCACTTTCTTGAATTTAAGAGTTTTTCTTCATTTGACGATGACTTAAAACTAAAAACTAAAATTATTCTTGACATCTTTTGAACATTGTTTCTTCTTTGTGTTTTGTCTGTGCGTTTGTGTGTTTCAATTTGTCCCGTTGTTCTGCTTGTGCATAGTCAAAATTCTGTCGCTAGTCTTTTTTTCTCTGTGCGTTCGTGTGTTTCAATTTGTCCCGTTGTCCTGCTTGTACGTAGTCAAAACTCTGCCGTTAGTCTTTTTTTTTCTTATTCAACTAATCTGTTTAACCCTCAGGTGATCGCTTGGACCGTCTGGTGTTCATTCATAGATTCGTTCCTAGAAACTTAGATTTTAATTTTAAGCCTGCCCCAAATTGTGTCCGCTTGATGGCTACCAAATCACTAACATTATACTCTCTTTCTGGCACACGATTTTTATCAAACGTTCCTTTGTTTTCAAGCTGTACCCGGAGAATGTTTTCTCTTGCCCTCATACGTATAGCCTCTCGCTCTTCGTGAATGGCTGCTTCTTCTAATAACTCTCGCATCTTCGGATCGTCTTTCGTTTTCATTGTAATATCCATCAAAACTTCGAACGGGGTTCTACCAGTACTTCTTGAAGGTGAATTATTGATAGTCTTTTGTAACTTCTCGACGTGACGATACCAGTTCTGCGGGTTTTCCAAACATAATTTTCTCAACATTTGATGTATATATAATTTGATGTATTCTTTCCACCTGCCCGTTCCCTCGTGGTACCCCTGTGGCAATTTGCAAATGTTGTATACCTTCCCCTTCACAATAATCATTAAACTCTTTAGAATTGAATGCAGTGCCCCTGTCCGTAATAATTCTTACGGGTCGCCAAATATGGCAGCTTGTTGACGCAATTTATCGACGACTTCACCTGAGCCCGTACTCTTGGTAGGGTAGAGCCATACACATTTTGAGAAAGCGTCTACTATAACTAAAATGTGGTTGTAACGCTTTTTCGTTATTTCCATAGGGCCGACGTGATCCAGATGATAGGTCATTAATGGTTTATCTGCCTTATCGATCGGACGTAATAACCCTTCTCTTTTTCCCCTCTTCGCTTCAGACATAATGCACTCGACGCAGTTTCTTACAACATTTTCAGCCTTTGCACTCAGCTTTCGTATATAAAAGGATTTTTCTACTAAATCGGCCGTCTTTTTTGCTGCATAATGTCCCAGTTTGTGAGCCATCTCTATGATCTCTGGTTCCATGTTTGACGGAATGACGACAAGCTCCTTGGTGCGATCCTTATGATGTAGAGAATCCTCCATCATCAAACAAGAAACTCCACTTAAGGCATTCACATGACGCATCTTCGTGCCTGCCCTATGTTCGATTGTATATTCGAACTCTTGCAGAAAGAGCGCCCATCTAGCCACTATCAATGGTACATCTTGTTTTTTCATTGTCATTGCAAACGCTTTGCAATCAGTGACAATCTTAACCTTAATTCCCATTACAAATACACGCCACCTCTTCAGGGCTTCGATTATGGCTATTACCTCCAGTTCGTACGAGTGGTATTTCTCTTCGGCTGGGGTTGTCTTTCGACTCATATATTGGATAGGGTGTAACTGACGATCGTCCGAGTCACTTTGCAGCAGCATTGCGCCATAACCGTATTTACTGGCGTCCGTGTGTATTTCGGTTTCAGCGCTGGGATTAAACAGTCTTAACACATTGGCACCAACGAAGGCTGCCTTCAGTTGTTGTACGGCTAAAACTTCATTATCGCCCATCTTGAAAGTAACATTCTCTTTCAACAGATCTGACAAAGTTTTTGCTATAAGCGCATATCCCGGAATAAAGCGACGGAAATAAGAAGTCAGGCCTAAAAATCTCTGTACTGCTTTTGGATCATTTGGGATAGGAAACTTTTCAACCGCAATAGTTTTTTCTCTTGACAGTAGAATCGTAAAGTCCTCTAACGTATATCCAAGAAAAGTAATCTTCCTCATTAAAAACTAGCATTTGCTCCAATTAATTTTAAGTCCGTTTGAAGACGCGACTCGTAGAACATCTCTCAATTTCATAATGCCTTCTTCTTCGTTCTTGGATGGGATAACCATATCATCCATATACAAAATGACAGTTCCCTCTGCTACCAACTCGTGAAATATGGCACTGATGTAACGGCAAAATACTGCTGGCGAATTCGATAGTCCGAACGGTACGTGTAAAAATTCAAACTGTCCACGGTGAGTGACAAAAGACGTATATCGTTGGCTCGAATACTCGATCGGCACGAGAAAGAAACCATTTTTCAAATCTAATGTGTTATATACTTTCGCCTCTTGCATGCGCTGCAAACCATCGTCGATCACAACCATCGGGAAATTGTCTCGTGTAATATTTTCGTTCAGCCGGCGGTAGTCACAGCACAATCTCTTAGTACCGTCTCTCTTTGACACCAAAACCACTGGCGATGAATACTCGGAGTGACTAGGCTTTATAATACCATCTCTTAACCAATCTGCAACTTGTTTATCGACAGTTTGCTGATCCGCGATCGACATCCTACGTGGGCGATGAAACACTGGAACTTCATCCTTAAGAATGATTTTCATTTTTACGGGAAACGTTTTTGGTTTGGCTGGGTGATAGTTATCTATCATCTCTAATATCTCTTTCTTAAAGTTACTTCGCAAATGATCGACTGCAATCTCTGGAGTTTCTGCGGCCATACATATCTCCCCAAACTCCCTAATAACCTCCTCACAACCACTGTTTGTGACATCAGAAGCTATTACTGCTTTTGGCTCGCTTCCCAAGTTTGATGACTTGAGAGTGAACTTAGCACCCTCTTCACCGATCAAAACATTGACGTACCTTAAAATATCATTGCCCAACACAGCGGAGTATAGAATGTCTCGCTCACGAGCTACATGGAATTTTACTGGAACTGATATTCCATCTAAATCAATTACCGTCACGAACGCACCTATTGTTTCTATTTCTCGTTTAAAAATTCCTATCATTCTTCTCCTTTCAGCACTGATGTTACCTCCCCGCATTCTTATCAAACTGTCATATCGTACACAGCTTATGTCATTGACGGTATCTATTATCGCTGATACTTCTGCACCAAGTGTAGTCACTTCCTTGAAAACTCTGTTTGGTCGAACACTAATCTCATCTTGTGGCTCCGAACTCATATTAGACGTTAATGTATTGGCATTTGGTAACATTTAATTTTCTATCTTTAGGTTCGCTCTTAACGGCCGCGCCTGATTTACACTCAAACGATTTGTGGCCAACTTCATTACATCTGAAACATTTCACTTGAGTGCTTATACAGGTATTATATAAATGTCCTCTACCTCCGCATTTAAAACAACGCTTTTCCCTTTTGACGAAAGCTTTCGGACGGGCTCCCTTTGAGTGTGACGACTCTGTGGAACGTACCTTTTCGTAAATTCCGATTTTCTCTTTCAACTCATCTAAAGTTTTCGCCTCATAGAAAACAGCTTTATTTAATCTAAAATCACCTATTCCATCTATGAAATATTCGATCAAACTTTCATCGTCTAATTTGATAGGGCTTCCAATCTCCTTGAGGCTACAGAAGTACTCGCGCAGTGTCTCACTTGTCTTCTTTTTACGATCTCTTAACATCTTATGAACCTGCAACGACGACAATTTTCTGCCAAAGTCTCTCCGCAGCGCTTGTTTCAGGGAACTCCAACTTCTTAATCCAGGTTGGCTTCTAGCAAAACTTTTAGCAGCGCCTTTCAGCAATTGTTTGGCGTATATAAACTTCTGGAGATCGTCCCCTCTACATTTAAACTCAAAATCTCGTCTCTGACCATCTTGTTTGTCAGGCTCTTTACAAAATCAATACAATATTATTAATAAAGAATCAAAGAAATGTAATAATGTACAATGTAAAATAATGTAATATAATGTTAAATTTAATAATTCTAAATAGATTAAATTTTATTTATTTTTCTCTTTCATCAAAATTTACTTCTTTACTTTCGATTGACTTTGTTTCAATATCAAAATTTAATTTTCACAAGCATCTTATTCAAAATTTTAAAATAATAAACTCGAAAATTCAATTGGTTTTGAAAATGTAATTATTTAAAATTTTTCCCAAACAATTAAAATTTTCACTACAGATAATTTAACTCTTTACTTCATTATCATCTTAGTTTTACTTTGCTTTCTTCTATTTAATTTTACTTTAAAAATTAGAATAACACTTTTTATCATGGAACCCTTTCACTTATTTCTTCAGTATATAAAGATTTATATACACTCTTTACGTCTTACAATTCTCACTTACATACTTTTTAATTATTAAATAATAAGACGATTCTGTTGCAGCTCACTGACATTCTTACTTCGTAAATTGCAGACATCAAACAATTCGACTTCATATACGAAAATAGGGTTGGTTTTGTTGAACGCACGTTTGTTGTTGTTTTCACACCAAAAATTTGTATATGCTGTTTTAAAATTTCTTGATTCTGATATTTTCTTGTAAATAATTTGTAGAATTCACGATTCGATCCCGGACGAGCCCCCAATTGTAGGTTTCATTACCCACATTCAATAAATTAAGTATGTAAGACTTATTGATTTTGTTTAGTTAATAAATATCATTTATTTCACTTTGTTGAATTTAAGAGTTGTTCTTCATTTGACGATCACTAAAAACTAAAAACTAAAATTATTCTTCACATCTTTTGAACATTGTTTCTTTTTTGTGTTTTGTCTGTGCTTTTGTGTCTTTCAATTTGTCCCGCTGTTTGGCTTGTGCATAGTCAAAATTCTGTCGTCAGTATTTTTTCTCTGTGCGTTTGTGTGTTTCAATTTGTCCCGTTGGTTTGCTTGTACGTAGTCAAAACTCTGTCGTTAGTCTTTTTTTTCTTATTTAACTAATCTGTTTAACCCTCAGGTGATCGCTTGGACCGTCTGGTGTTCCTTCCTACATGAATGTTTGGTGCGCTCAAGCACTCACTATCAATTGTTTAAACCGGTTTAAACATGTTGTTTTTATTTTTTGTTATATGTATATTTCTTTGTTTTTTCTAACTGATCACTGTGTCTTTGCACTTTTTTTTTCGATCAGAGATTATCAGGAATTAAAATGTTTTTTATAATAAACAAAAACCAACAAACTAAAATTATTAGAAATTCCAGCTAATACTTATAGCCATTGTGGTGCACTCATAACGTAAGCCACCACCGTATTTTCTTTTTTTTCGGTATTCCACTTGTCTACATACAAAAAAACAAAAATCGGCTAATCGGTGAGCAACAAGTTAATCCATTAATCTACTAAATGAACGACCAAACAGAAAATTTTCGTAATATATAAATTGTATGCAAAAAAAGTGAGAACATTATCTTTTTTTGCCAAGCAAGTTTTGCTCAAAAAATGAACCAGTTAAAAATATGATTCTGGAACGCTAACGGGTTCTCCCAACGTAAATATGAAGTAGAACACTTCCTGCTAGCACATTATATAGACATACTGTTAGTTTCTGAAACTCACTTCACTATAAAAAACTGATTTAGAATTGATGGGTTTTTTATATATGACACCAAACACCCAAGCGAAAGGGCATGCGGTGGGACTGCCATTATATTCCGAAAAAACGTAAGGCATTTTCCATTGCCTGAATTCAGGGAAGACTTTTTGCAAGCTACGACCATAAATCTTACTGATTTTAAAATTGTAGTCTCGTCAGTGTATTGTCCGCCTAGGCAAAAAATTGAACACCATGAATTTGACAGATTCTTTGCTACGCTAGGACAAAAATTTATTGCCGCTGGTGATTACAATGCAAAGCACACATATTGGGGATCCAGACTCCTTAGCCCTAGAGGTAGGCAGTTGTATTATACAGTTCAAGCGAACAAGCTGGACGTCGTATCTGCCGGTAAACCAACCTATTGGCCCACAGACTTTAATAAGTTGCCAGACCTTATTGATTTTTATATAGTAAAAAACATCAAACGCGACCAGCTGTTAGTTCATCCCATGACCTATCTTCTGATCATTCACCTACAATTATTATTTTACATGACAGTTTTGTCACTACACCTAAAACCCTTAGTTTCTACCCGAAGAGAAATACGAATTGGTTAAAATATAAAATGTATGTGAGCTCTCACTTATCTTTGAACATGCCACTGAGAAATCCAGCTGATATTCAAGCAGCTGTAGATCATTTTACAGACGTTGTGAGTGCCGCAGCCATAGCTGCAACGCCAACAAAGCCATCAGCTAAAATAATATCGTACCAGGCAACAGCAGATATTCAGATGCTCGTCATTGAGAAAAGAAGACTAAGAAGACAATGGCAAAATTGTCGTTCTCCACACATAAAAATGCAAATGAACTTATGCCAAATAAACTTACGCAGTAAATTGAGACAGAAACTCCAATTCGCTATCGACAACTTTTAAAAAACTTGGATCCAACGAAAAACACGGATTATAGTCTGCGAAAAGCTGTAAAGCACTTACAATGTCCTATTGCTTACGAATCCCCACTAAGACTTGAAGACCGTACTTGGGCTAAAAACTCAAGTGAAAAGCAAATGCGTTCGCAAAGCACTTAGAGAAGGTTTTCGCACCACATGATATAAGTAATTCCACTATTCCAATTATTAGCGACATCGTGAATGATCCTATGAAATTTCGGTTGTCTTCTTTAAAATCGACAATTAAAAATACGGATATGAAAAAATCACCTGCACCTAATCGTAACTTACCTAATTCAGATGTAAGAATTTTACTTTAATTCTTGATTTGATATTCCGACAGGGTGTTTTGATGTAGAATTTTGGAACGAATTTCCGTCATCCCTTGTCAAGTTTGGTTTGGAGACAAACCGGTTTCGGCTATGTGCCATCTTCAGTGTCATTTTTCGTTCTGAGAAGTTTGCATCAATTCGTTAGTGTTTTATTGTTTGTCAGGTATCTATTTGTCATGTGAGCTCTCTAAAGCGTGAGCATCTGTAAGGTGTAAGCAGGTAGCAGGTAACGCTTGTATGTCGGGCGTTTTGTATGGATTGGTAGATGTAAGTGATGACTGCTTTTTGTGGCTTTGTATTGCATCAGGATTTGTGTTTTCGGATGGCAGGTAGATGTTATAGGTAATTCTTTTTTTTTCCACGTAGCTGTCTGTAATTGGGACTATTATCACATGTGCCTCGCATGATCTTGTTCTTCTCTTGGTAGTATTGCTATACCCATTTCCGCATCGATGCCGAGAGAAGCCAAAACAAAAAGAAAAGAACAGCAGAACAGGGAATGCAAAACCGTAAAAAATCTTAAACAAAAACTGTTAAGAAACAACGTGATCACAACGAAAGCTGACAAGAGCAATACTACAGTGTTATTCAGCAAGGAAGAATATATCAGAAAAACGGAACAATTAATTGAAGAAGCAAACTGTAGAAAAATTAGAAAAGACCCTACTCCGTTTCTAAATGAACAAAACGTTATCCCAGATCATCAGTTTGGTTTTCGAGCAAGGCATAGCACGATTGAACAAGTCGAATCGTTACCATTATTAGATCGGCTTTTGAAAGAAAGCAATACTGTTCAGCTTTATTTATAGACATTTCCCAAGCATTTGATAAAGTCTGCCATGATGGGCTACTTACTAAAATAACTCGGGTTCTTCCTGAAAACACCGACAAGCTTATAAAAAGCTATTTGTCAGATAGAGCTTTTAAAGTAAGGTCAAAGGATCAGCTTTTAAGAAATGGGAAAATCAGTGCAGGAGTACCTCAAGGTAGTGTGCTAGGGCCGCTATTATATATCATCTATACAGCGGATATGCCGACAAGCCCACATATATATACATCAACCTTTGCAGACGCGACTGCAATTATAAGTGTCAGTAATGATCCAAAGGATGCATCCGAAAAACTGCTGTCCCATATTCATAAGCTAGAAGACTGGCTAAAACAGTGGAGAATAAAGGTAAATCCATCACAATGTGCTCATGTAACTTTTCCCTTAGAAGGCAAAATTGTCCACTAATCACAATAACTAATACCACGGTTCCAACGGAAACATACGTTAAATATTTAGATATCGGCGCGTAACTTGGTCCCGTCACATTGAGGCAAAAATAACGTCCACAAAGCTTTGGCTTTCGAATATAAAGTCCTTTTATACAAATCCGTTATAAAACCAATATGGTCATATGGTATTCAGCTGTGGGGTACTGCCTGTGCATCAAAGATCCAGAAGTTACAGAGAAAACAGTCTAGGATTTTACGTCATATCGTATGTGCCCCCTGGTACATAAGAAATGAAAACATATGTATATAGGGATCTTAAAGTTTCCACTATCCACGAAGAAGTTAAAACGTACACGTCCAAATACGTGAACAAACTTTTCGCACATCCCAACACTCTAGCACGCAATTTATTACAATTTGACGGCCACAAGAAACTAAAAAGAACTGACACATTGAGCCTGGTGAGGCGGCTTTGAATACTTATTGTGAATTTCGTTTAATAGCAAGATTCAATAAAATAAAATACAGTATAGAAAAAAAAAATATCTAAAGATATAATTATATTTAACTTATGCCATTATATAAATACCGCCGGCCAACCCATAATATGTACATATTTTTTCTGGTGCAAAACCCACCAACATCCTTATATCAGTTTAGTTCCGGCCTAGCATTCATCTAGGAAATGTCACAATAAGTTTAAAATCTTTCATTTCAAAAATATACAATACATATTGTGTAGTTAATACGGGTAATTAGGTTTACTTTAGCTATGGTATTTTAACTTAGTTATTTCCACCTTTGTATGTTCCTCCTATTGAATATAGCATAGGTACATCGGAGCGAGTTACATATATAAATGCTACCAAAACTTTAGATAAATTCAACGAATTCTTAAATAGCATTGATAAGGTTGTTGATCCATAAGTTAGTGAACCTTAATTGTCAACAATTTCACTTTAATTGGCTTTAATCCATAATTTTAATTTAATTTTGTTTATTCAACAGTCTAGTTTCAATTTTATTTAATAAACAGTTTTATATTGATTTCACAATATTAAAAATATTATTTTGATGACAATACAAAAATTACCTAATTTTAAGAATTTAATAAATAAAATATTGTTAATTATGCAAAAAGACATTTTAGCAAATAAGTAGAAGTGTAAAGTCAGTCTTGCAGAACGCCTAATTGAGTTAAGTTGTTTTTCGCTAATAAAATTATTTTCTTTTTTAAAAACCTGTTTTCCTTAATTAAAAATTAAATTAGCGCTCTATACATAAAACCTTTAATCTACAACGAAAGCTACAATGAAATATTCGTTATTAACCTAATAAAAAAATGGCAATAGAAAAGATCTCATCAATCAGCTGCAGACATAAAAAATTTAAAAAAATAACCTTATTATTATTCATTAGTGGGTAAATTAGAGCAAAACTTTATATTTGGAGCAGTAGTCAAATGTTTATATTTAGCATTTTAATAGTTATACGGATAAGTACAGTCAAACTTCTCTATAACGTAGTAGCTGGACGACAAACGACATTCCACGTTATAAAGAAATTTCGTTATAAGCAAGCTTTTAATATTTGGTTTTTAATTCAATTAAGGGTTGTTTAGTTTAAATAAATTTATATATTACATACTTATATAAATGTCGTTATTTTTATTTGTTTTAAACTTTTCCATTTCACTTCATGAACAAAGTCCTCACAACTATTGAGGAAGGTTAAAATTTTATTTCGTACCTCATCATGCGATTCCATACATGTTTATAGTATTGAAAGATGAGTGTATTTAGGCAAATGTAGCCAACTGTGAATGCTTATGACGCGCTAAGCGGCACACACAATTCAAGAATTCCATTCTGCTAGTGTCTAGGAACAAATTTTTCAGCATTATACTACGTTGTTGTAATTATAAAAATAAATTTTTCTTTCCTAATTGAAAGATAAAAACGTACTTGCTCGAAACATGCTCACACTTCATCGCACTGAGTTCGATGCTAACTATACAAGTCGTAATAATAATAAATATATTTTGACAGGTAGAACATTTAAGTCACAGGATCAATTTTGAAAAAAATTTGAAAATTTCTGCAGGTATCCCTCCACGTATTATACTAGGGTTGCTTTTATATATCATCTATACAGTAGATATCCTCACAAGGCCAAATACATATACATGTACATATACGATAGTGTGCCAGGCCAAGTTCAGGCCTAATGCACACAGAGTGTATATTTACACGAAAGCTTTCGCGCTGTTTTCACCCCTTCCATAACTTTGCTTGCTTTAATCATTAAGCCATGAAACATGGAACATAAGGACTCTAGGTATAGTTAACATAATAGGCTTCCCGAGATATGAAGGTGTAAAGAGAGCATATTATAGTATATATGCACTGACTCACTCATAAATATTATGGGGCACTTCTGCTGTAGCTAGAGATCAGAAATTTAGCATATAGGTAGGTCTGGGGGAATAAGTACACAGACAAATCTGCAAGCGGACACTGCTTATCTCGGGGGCTAGTGTTCCCCCTTTTTTGGGTGGGACACTTCCACTATAGCTAGAGAGCTGAAATTTGGTATACAGGTAAGCCTTCGGAAACAAGTAAACAAACAAACAAAAAAATCCCATTTCTGGCCAACTTGCTAGGCTTATGAGAATTTGTTTCAACTTTCTAATATGGGAAAGTATTATGGGAAAAATGTTACCAAACTAGCATAGTTCGGCTTAAAGATAGTGAATTCTCTTCCTTTATAGCGAAATAATTATACCGGACGTGCACTTATAAAATTGTAAACAAAATACTTAGGTACTTATGAATATATATTTTAGCAAAAAAGTATGAGTTCGGAATGTAAAAACTAGTACTGAAGTATTTCTGCTCAGAGAAATATTAAACCAATAATGTGTCAATTCTATTTGAAGCATTTTTTGTAAAAAACGAAAAAATATATGGAACAGGTCGTATATTTTTAATAAAGGAATTTTAACTGTGCGAGTACATATTTATAAAACAAGTAAGTAAAAATAAAAACTATAAAATAAAAGAATTTTTTTCTTTTATTCTCATGGTAGAATGCTTTAAAATGCAACGTGGACGTTATCTTTGCAAGAGCTTGTAGAAATCTTAAATCCTAGATTGAAAGGTCACTTAATCCAGACAATTGCTTCTAAGCTAAATTGAAACAAGTGCACAACAAATAAAATATTAAAAAATCCAAGTAAGTACGGTATATCAAAGCATCTTGCTCGTCAACCAAAAAACAATACTCTAGCAAAACGCAAATTCAACGTCTGGCTTCCATCTCGAATACGTTACCCATTAAACGTAGCTGAAGGCCGTCAGCTGGCAGACACAAAGACATGACTTGCTGTAACTGAGTGCACTGTTAGAAGCTCTGACGTATACCTCCTCGTGGTGACGGCCGGTATTAGGTTCCTGTCTCTGCAAGGAGTCTGGCTAAATAAGTCAAGCGGAGAGAAGTTAACACTCTCTTATAAAAAATGAATAATCTACGGTGGAACAGCATACTCCATGGATGCATGACCAAGAGGGTGTAGGTCTATCGTATGCGAACTCTGAATACCAGTCGATCTTCATTTCTAATACAGACTTACCCGCACATATGGAGCTCTGTGTGGGTGGACATCTTTTTCTCTGTTACCGTGATAAATCAGGCTGCTTTGCAATAGAGGGAAGTTAAGTTTTGAAGAAAGTCTGATTTTAATTGGCTAATGGAAGAATTCTGAAGGGATGGACAAGAAAACTTCGCAAGGAGTGGAGTTAATCTTTAAATGTACTTCTGAAGCATTAGACCGTTAGATTTCGAAAGGGATAGACAACGAATCCTCGCAAGAGGTGAAGAAGTAAATCTCTGCAAGCACTCCGGTGCTTATTGGTCACCAGCAACACCAGCATCAAATAATATACAACAAAAAAAATAACAGGTGTACTATAACCAAGCTCGGACAAAAAAATGTAAGCTTGTATCGATAGATACATAACCCCGATCAGCAAAGGCGCCGTTAACAGTACAAAAGTTCTCAAGTAGTTAAAATGCCGAAAAAATGAATTTCCATACTTGCTACCCCGATGCCTTGCAGTCTCGGAGCAAAAACCTCCTCTAATTTACTTGCGCGAACATATATCAAATGGCATTATAAATAAGCTGTCCCAACTCGTAGGTAAGGAAAATTTCTATGTCGCTTCTATACGAAGTGGACAAATCGAAGAACAAAGATCCGAGAGCATACGAAAATATATTATACCACACTACTCGTATGCCCAACCTCTGAAATTACCTAATGCGAAATGTCAGTTCGCGCAATAACGCTCTTATTACCACATCTAAAAAAACGTCTATATGCCTTAACGATTTCAATATATTTTTTTTTAATACTTGATTTCATTTTATTGAATCTTTCTATGAAAAGAAATTCACAATAAGTATTCAAATCTTATTTCTAAATTATTATTTACTAGTTATTACCAATGTGTCAGTTCTTTTTAGTCTCTGGTAGCCATCAAATTGCTAGAGTGTTGGGATGTGCGACTAGTTTGTTCACGTATTTGGACGTGTATGTTTTAACTTCTTCGTGGATAGTGGGAACTTTGAGATCCCTATGTATATTTTCATTTCTTATGTACCAGGGGGCGCAGACGATATGAGGTAAAATCCTAGACTGTCTTCTCTGTAACTTCTGGAAGGTTGACTCACAGGCAGTACCCCACAACTAAATACCATATGACCATATTGGCTTTATAACGGATATGTATAAAAGTACTTTGTACTCCAAAGCCAAAGTCGAGTTAGGACTTATTAGCCAATGCAGTTGATTTGTTCGAAGCTTTATGGACGTTATTTTTGCCTCAATGTGCCGGGACCAAGTTAGACGCCGATCTAGGTGAATACCTAAATATTTAACGTGCGTTTCCGCTGGAACCATGGTATTAGTTATTGTGATTGGTGGACAATTTTGCCTTTTAAGGGAAAACGCTACATGAGCACATTTTGATGGATTTACCTTTATTCTCCACTGTTTTAGCCAATCTTCTAGCTTACGAATATGGGACTGTAGCTTTTCAGATGCATCCTTTGAATTATTACTGACACTTATAATTGCAGTGTCGTCTGCAAAGGTTGATGTATATGTATGTGGGCTTGTCGGCATATCCGCTGTATAGATGATATATAATAGCGGCCCTAGCACACTACCTTGAGGTACTCCTGCACGGATTTTCCAACATCTTGAAAGCTGGTCCTTTGACCTTACTTTAAAAGTTCTATCGGACAAATAGCTTTTTATAAGCTTGTGGGTGTTTTCAGGTAGAACCCGAACTATTTTAGTAAGTAGCCCATCATGGCAGACTTTATCAAATGCTTGGGAAATGTCTATAAATAAAGCTGAACAGTATTGCTTTCTTTCAAAAGCCGATCTAATAATGGTAACGATTCTATGGACTTGATCAATCGTTCTATGCCTTGCTCGAAAACCAAACTGATGATCTGGGATAACGTTTTGCTCATTTAGAAAAGGAGTTACACTCGAGACGAATAATTTTTCAAATATCTCTGACAAAACTGACAGTAGGCTAATTGGCCTGTAGGATGTAATCTGGCTTGAGTCCTTTCCAGGTTTCGGGATCATAACAATTTCAGACATTTTCCAAGAGCATGGGAAGAAGCCGACCCGCAACATGGCATTAAATATGTAAAGTAAAATTCTTACAGCTGAATTAGGTAAGTTTCTTATCATTGATCCTGTTATACGATCAGGTCCAGGTGATTTTTTCATATCCGTATTTTTAATTGTCGATTTTAAAGCAGACAACCGAAATTTCATAGGATCATTCACGGTGTCACTAATAATTGGAATAGTGGAATTACTTATATCATGCGGTGCAAAAACCTTCTCTAAGTGATTTGCGAACTCATTTGCCTTTTCACTTGAGTTTTTAGCCCAAGTACGGTCTTCAAGTCTTAGTGGGGATTCGTAAGCAATAGGACATTGTAAGTGCTTTACAGCTTTCCACAGACTATAATCCGTGTTTTTCATTGGATCCAAGTTTTTTAAAAAGTTGTCGATAGCGAATTCGTGTTTCTGTCTCAATTTATTGCGTAAGTTTTTTTTTGGCATAAGTTCATTTGCATTTTTATGTGTGGAGAACGACTATTTTGCCATTGTCTTCTTAGTCTTCTTTTCTCAATGACGAGCATCTGAATATCTGCTGTTGCCTGGTGCGATATTATTATAGCTGATGGCTTTGTTTGCGTTGCAGCTATGGCTCCGGCAGTCACGACGTCTGTAAAATGATCACGACGTCTGTAAAATATCAGCTGGATTTCTCAGTGGGATGTTCAAAGATAAGTGAGAGCTCACATACATTTTATATTTTAACCAATTCGTGTTTCTGTTCGGGTAGAACAGAACTTAGGTGCAGTGGCAAAACTGTGGTGTAAAATAACAATTGTAGGTGAATGATCAGAAGATAGGTCATAGGATGAACTAACTAACAGTTGGTCGCGTTTGATGTTTTTTACTATAGCAAAATCTATAAGGTCTGGCAACTTATTAAAATCTGTGGGCCAATAGGTGGGTTTACCGGCAGATACGACGTCTAGCTTGTTTGCTTGAACTGTATAATACAACTGCCTAACTCTAGGACTAAGGAGTCTGGATCCCTAATATGTGTGCTTTGCATTGTAATCACCAGCGGCAATAAATTTTTGTCCTAGCGTAGCAAATTTATGATGTTCGATTCGATGCCTACGCGGGCAATACACTGACGAGACTAAAATTTTAAAATCAGTAAGATTTATAGTCGTGGCTTGCAAAAAGTCTTCGTTGAATTCAGGCAATGGAAAATGCTTTACGTTTTTCCGGACTATAATGGCAGTCCCACCACATGCCCTTTCGCTTGGGTGTTTGTTTTGTGTCATATATAAAAAACCCATCAATTCTAAAGCAGTTTTTTATAGTGAAGTGTGTTTCAGAAACTAATAGTATGTCTATATCATGTGCTAGCAGGAAGTGTTCTAATTCATATTTATGTTGGGAGAGCCCGTTCGCATTCCAGAAGCATATTTTTAACTGGTTCATTTTTTGCTAAGAAGAACTTGCAGAAGCATGTTTTGGGTTCGCATCATTTCCTGAAACATACCCTGCATAGTTGTCATGAAATTATTCATTGTTTGTATTAAATTATCGATTGAGCTCGAATTGGTAGTGAGGGGTGTCTGTGCACCCTCTTTGAGGACGTGGGCATATGAATGGTTATGCGCATTAGAACTTTTGGCATTCGCATTAGGTAAATCATTTCTCAATGTTTGTGCATATGAATAGTTTGGTTTCGTATCTGGCTGTGTAGCATGTGTACTAGCAATAGGACCAGCATGAAGCCGAGGAAATTGGGAAGACCTATATTGCTCATATTCAGGTTTACGTACAACTTTCGAATTATTTTTTACATGTTGAAAGGCTTTGCAGCCCGTGTAATTTGCTGTGTGGTTTTCACCACAGTTGCTGCATTTTTTGACCTTGGGTCTGTTTTGGAAGAAGTGCATTCCAAAGTGCGGTGCGCATCACCGCAAACAACGCATACGGATGGTAGCTTGCAGTATTTTTTCGTGTGTCCGAATTCCTGGCAATTAGTACACTGACGGGGACCGCTACGTTTTAGAGGCTCTTCCACCGTTATTCTTCTGTTCAAAAGGTAGCGCAAATTATATATTGGATGAACCGAGTTTTTTGATTTAAGCTGCGATGCGCTAAATACGATTTAAACACGATGCATAGGTTGGGGAACTTTGTTCTTATATAAAATATTGTGCACTGACCTTACGACATAGCCTTCCACCTCTATGGCACTTTTTATTTCATCAGTGGGAACAGAACTGTCAACGCCCTTTACGATGACAATCAAACCTTTAGCACTTTTGAGTTGATACGTATAATAGCTCTTATTATCTGCATCGAGGCGACTTGCTATTAGGCGGTAATTCTTCTCAGTGTGCGCTTGGATCTTTGTTTCTTGAATTTGACCTCTTCGTATAGAAGCTACATAAAAGCTTTCCTTACCTACAAGCTGAGACAACATGTTAACAATTTCGTTAGATGTTTGTTCGCGCAAGTAAATAGGGGGAGGTTTTTGTTCCCTGACAGCGGGTTCAGCTTCATCATACGCTGTAGCAAGTACAGAGAATCTGTTTTCGCTTACCGGCATTACAGTACTTTGGGAGCTTTTATATTGTTTAGTAATGCGCTCTTGCTGCGAAGACTTAGGACTGGCTTTCCTTTTGGTTATGGTTATATAACGATCCATACCTGTTTGCATTTTTTTATGGGATTTTTCAAATTACCTGTTTCGTTTGTTTGTTGCACTATTTTTGATATGGTACCTGAATTGTTTTTTGGTTGAATTGTAATTTCTTCTGGTGTTGTTATTTGCGAACATAAGTTTATATTTCCGGATAAAGAACGCCTTCGCTCAATTGGCCCGGCGCTTAAAAAAGCACTGTCATCTTTTTTTTTATTATTTGTATTGTTCATTGCATTATTAGCATTTGTGTAAGAAAAAGAGTAATAAGCATTGTTAATTGTTAAGTAATTTCAATCTTTAGGCATGAGTTCGTTTTTTCTTTCTATTCAGAAAGAGAATTATTTATTTAATATGGACAACCTTTTTTTGAAAACAGTAAAAGTTTTAATTCTATTAGACATCTAGCTGAATGGAATGCATTTTCTATGCCGCTACGCACGTTATCAACATTCTTCGTGTCTTATCTACAAATTGTGTGTCTAAAAAACTTCTATTTATATCAACATTTAAGACAAATGGAATACGAGTACGAGCAATTTCTCAAATTTGAAATTTTCCATATTATAGTCTTTTCCTTGGTTGAGAATGAAGTTTTAAAACACTCTAACTTTTCTGTTATTGAAAACTGGGTTACCATATGCAATTTTGCTTTTAGCCAACCATTGGTTGGCAAGGAAAGCATTGTATGTATTTTTCCCATTTCATCCTGGATCTATTTTAGTATCCAATTAATTATGATGAAGGAAACATTTATATATTATTATGTATATAAATTTCTCGCCGTGCCCAGCGATTAGTAAGTTTTTATTGTTTTTTCGAACTACAAATATTACTAATTGTTAAGTAATTTCAATCTTTAGGCATGAGTTCGTCTTTTCTTTTAATAATATTTGTAATTGTTCAAACCGGTTTAACCATGCACCATTTGTTATTGTTTTTTTTTTTACACACAATATATTATATTGTTGTTATTTTTTGTTCTTTATTTCTTTGTTATTACTAACTGTTCACTGTTCAATTGAATACTTTAAAAAAATATATATATATATTTGTTATGCGTTCGATATGACGTACGTCTGTACTCAAACACGGTCACTGTTGAACAATATTGCAATCTCATCTCAAACGTCACCAATTTGCCAATTACGTTGCTACATTATAACAAAAGCTCATTGCAGCTGACGACTACAATCTTATTATTTGCGTCCTTGGCAGACAGCAAATTGTTATGCCAGAATTTCATTACACTCAACTACTTGTAGCTTAATTATTTTAGAGTTTTACTTAACTTAGTTAATCTAGTCTCTCGCAACACCAACTGTTAACGAAACTACTGGTGTTTTCGTGTCAGGCCAGAATTTTACTCGCCCTGACATTAGAAGCCAGAGAGTAAGGTGTTTTTACCCGCCTCATAACTTTGCATCCTTTAATCATAAAATAATGACACTTTAAGCATAAGGACTACAACAGTTTAGGTAAAAAAGCTTCCTGAGATATGAAGATGTAAAAAGTGCATATTTTAGCATATATTCACTGACTCACTAACTTACTCACCAATATTATGGGACACTTCCACTGTAACTGTAGGCAGGCGTTAGGGTATATGTAAACAAAAAAAATCTGCAACGGGTACTTTTTAACTGGGGGGCAAGGGTCCCTCCTTATTTATATAGGACACTTCCAATAAGCTAAAATTTGGTATAAAAGTAGGCCTTTGGGAATTAGCAAACAAAAAAAATCTGCAAACGGACACTTTTTATTCGGGGGTGCTAGGGTTCTCCCTTATTTTTATGGGACACTTCCACTGTAGCTAGAAATCTAATATAACTCAACCATCGGTAAGCTTTAAGTTAAAAGAGGTTTTATACATCTATTATTAAAAAAAATGCACAAAAACATAAATTTGAAAATAAAGCAAAGACTATCTAAAAATTTTCGCCGTAAGAAGTACTGAGATCAAAATGAGGACTAAGTTCTTCATATGTACAATACCATCACATTTCTAGGCAACGACTTAAATCAGATTACGTTATACAGGCCCAACACCCTGTTTTCAATTCTATCAAAATTGTATGCAAAATTATTCGTTTCATCTTGAGAACAGCCAACAGCTTGCCTTTCAGCAAAACATAGTACGATTGAGCAAAGCATAGTACTATTGAGCATGTGCATAGCATTGTTACCACTATTGTAAAATAGCTCAAGTTCTTCTTGAAAATTCGATTAGGCAGAGAGAACGTGTAAAGTGAGGTTAAATCATAAGCTTTCAAGAAATGGAAAAATCTGTGCAGGAGTACCCCAAGAGAGTATAAAACCAATATGAATATAAGGCATTCAGCTCTGAGGTACTGGACGTGCATCAAACATCCAGAAGTTACAAAGAAGAGGATTCTACGACTTATATTCTGCACCCCTTTATATAAGAAAGTAAAACATCCATACAGATCTAGAAGTTCTCACAATCCAAGAAGAAACAAAATATGTAAGAAACTATAGGTCCATCCTAATTATCTCGCACAGCATTTAATACAATTCAATAGGCACCAGAGAATAAAAAAACAGATTGAGCCTGGCGAGAGGGCTCTCCTCCAAACACAATCGGGGATAAAATCTTAAGATTTTAATACAATAAATTATTTATAACATAATAATCTAGAGCTTAGATTTTTATACTTATTGTAAATGTCTTTTCGAAAAATTAAACAAAATAAAAATTAAGGTTTAAAACAAAAATTATTTATCATAAAATAATTTTCGCATGTCAACATCAATTTGAAATGAAACATACGACAACAAAATTAAAGAGCATGTGCTATGAAATGGCTACCTATGATCTATATGTTATGTATGTATATATCTATTTAAACTGTTAAAACCAAAAACAATTAATCATAAAAACTAACAAATTTCTGCGACACTTATGATTCCCTCCAATATTCAAAAATTTATATAAATATATAGGAAAAAATAATAAATAATAGGAAATGAAAAATGTAAATAGTAGATAAGTTAGTTTAGTAAATGGAAGAAAAGAGTTGTAAAGTCGATAAACCGAATGCCAAGTTGTTAACAATGTGGAAATATTAGATCATACACAAAATTGAAATTCATGTGGTATTTAATTTTAGTTTCTACGGCACATTTGCTTCTTAAACTATATATATGCCTCACAAATGATCTCACAGATAAAGGTATGCTAGCCCCGCGGCAATGGCTCGAAAAAAGATTTAGATGCTTATTTCAAAATACAGAATTTCATAATGTAACAGTTTATGGATTGGAAAAATATTATAGGACACTATAGAAGAATCAGAAATAAATTTGACAAATGACACAAATATTTAAACACTGATGGGATAACAAAGAATGACACGGTAGATACGCATCTACGAAATCTTCTAAATAATCAAGAAGGAATTAAGGTATTAATAAACGAACATTACAAAAGACTAATTCCAACTCAGAAAACCGCCGCTGAGGCATTCTTTTTAGACACCAGAGGCAACTTAATTAATGTAGCAAAAAGACAGGGAATAGAATTACCTACGTCATTTCATGAAAAAATCAAGGTAATAGATTTACATATATCATACAAAGAGAGAAAAGGAGAATTAGAAGAAAAAATAACTCAACCAGTAACAGAATTTTTAGGAAAATTTAAGAAGTTCTCTGGATGCTCTGGAGTTAATTGATTCTATACCCCAAACTTCAGGGTGCTGCAAAAAATCTGACAGGTAATGAATCTATTATATGTGATATAATCGCTACTTTATGCAGTAATAGGCGCGTCTGTAGAATTAATTAATGTCTAACTTTACAACCAAAAACAAAAAGAAAGAGGTTGAATAATTGAAAAAAAAAGCTACAGAGGAAGCTTATATTTCTAATGGACTATCGAATGACCTATCCGTAAAATACAGCACGCAACGAGCAATGATAAAGTCCAACTTATCATGGAAGCAGGCACATTCAATACCATGAACAATGCAATATCTAAATTCATAAAGAGATGCACAGAGGCAACTGATAACTCCAATATAAAATGTTGGCGAAAGATGAAACAGAAATCTTCATAACAGTGGCCGAGGACGAAATCTAGGCCGTGGCAATTATTACAATTTTAACAATAGAGAATAATGTAATAATTATGACAATAAAAATCGAAATAACAGTGGTAGACACGCAAGCAATTATCTAAATTTATAAATTTTACAATCGGAAAACCCCCTTGAGCAATTAGACGTAAATAATACATACAATTTTAATCTGTCTGGGAAATTTCATAGCGGTGAAAAATGTAGGACCAAATTATCCGCTTACATTATTAGTTGACACAGGTGCTGATATATCCATTTTGGAAAATATAGGTCATCAATATGTAACATTAAATACAAAAAAAAGAAGCGATTTATCGGGAATCGAGAAAGGAATAATAACATCAATTGGATGCATAGATTTGGACCTTAAAATAGACAATTTCCGCATTTCACGTAATCTTTATATTATCCAACAACACTTTCCTATATAATTGCATATTGGGAATGGATTTTATCAAGAAGTACAACTGAACTTTTAAAATAATGTTGCGAAGCTAAAATTAAGACCTGTTAACTTTCATTTAATTATACAAATACAACTGGTACATTTAATGAAACAAGATACTATTCTATTGCCCACACGATCAGAAGTAATAAGAGAAATACATGAAAAAAATAAAGAAAAATCGGTGTATATTCTTCGTCAGGAATTATAGAAAGGCATAATAGTGGCCAGCTCTATAGTTGATAGTAAAACTGACTTAATATGTTTAGTAAACACGACTAATCACGACACCGCTATAAGTAGTAGGATTGCACTGTGGAACAAATTCAGTTTAGCAAAAGTTAGGTCGATTCTGAGAGTGAGGGGTGAAAATAGAAGCTAAATTAGAAGACCCGTATGGCGGCGTTTATTTATGTTAGTTCGATTTTTTTTAATCCACCTTCGAACTTTGCAGTCAACTGCCGATTTTCCGCATATTGTTTATATGGTTTTTTGACTATAACTCGTCGACTAATTGATTTTTTTTTAAATCTGTAAAATCCAAATTATTGCTAGAGACCTGTGCAATAATTAAAATTGTTTAAAAATTTGTTTTAGAAAATTTTTGTGGTGCTTATGAAGCAAAATATTGGAAAAATTAATTGTTTTTCATGCTTTTTGAAAATATTTTCCACAAAACTAAGTCTTTTTTGCTTTCTGTTTGATCTATAATATGCTTCTAAGTTTATTCTTTGTCTTCCCCTTCTTTCTCTTTTTCCTCGCCTTCCTCTTCTTCAAAGGTGTTTTTATACCAACAAAACAACTTTTTTGTTCTGCACAGGCAGCAGAAGTGCACTAATTTCAAAAATAAAGATTCACTTAAGACTCGGAACTCAGCCGAAGCTGATGTCTTCTAATTTTCGCTCGGTCGTGATAAAATTTGCTATTCATTTTTTTGGAACTTATTTCATTTTGTGATTTATTTAAGTTAAGTGCATCGGTTTCATAAAAAAAAAAAGTTGTATAATATATCGATGCCTTACTTTCTCAACCTCGTAGCTTAAAAAATACAACTTTTCAGGAGAGAAAAAAAAAACGATGCATCTTTTTATACTTGGTGTTTGGGTAAAAGTTCAAATGCAATTATTAAGGAATTGATTACATCTATGTAGTAATAATATACTAATCTTTTTTAGTTTAATTATGAAACGCATTTATTGAGATACGAGTTTGCTGCATTAACAGTAATTTTAATTCTTGATACTTGATCAATAAGTTACTCGTTTGTTGCACTCATAACTATACAAACAAATAACGCCGTTATACCAAAATTATCCAATGAAAACAATATATATTATATAATTGATGTTTTAATTGCAAGATTTGTATTGAACTCCGTCATTAAAGGTATATTTGAGAGCTCGTAAATTTATAACGCACGGGTCACCTTTTTTTGTGCCTGGCCGAATTGATTTTAAATAATGGAGTGGAAGAGAAATATTTTCTATAGTTCTCTTCCTTTCTTCTCTCGCTCTATCGAGGCATGCACAGAATCGCACTTCATTTGAGTGTGGCCAACCAGTCGCTGTAAATTATTATAGGCTTTGATTTGTCTTTCAAACTCTGTAAATAGTCCAGCAAGAAAGAGGCAAATACATTCGAGTCCATGCCATCTTCAGCTTCATGCCATACGTAGCAAGAAACATTTTTGTCAAATTTGCTATAAATTATGAATTGGTGCACACAGTTTTGTTTTAAAGTAGTTTGCTCTAGTTGAAAGCATAGGAATTGTTTTCACTGCTTGCAAGTCCACCGTTAACATTTGAATATCACCTCTTGAGCAACGTTCGTTGTCTTCGGCTTTTTCTTTCCTGGCGCGCTCCTTACTTGTTATGTGACGTTGATATTCATCTTCTGGGACATATTTATTTGTATAAGCATAGCAGATATCACATTGATCTTTCTTGGGCCTGTATATGCTAATATTGGCCGTGTGTACTACGTATAAGAACCATTTGTATGTTGCTTTTTCAACCTTATCAATGTTGCGATCCATCAAATATTGTTCCAAATCCGTGTACACTTCTGCCCAAGTCTTGAACTGAATGTCTATATATTCTTTAGTTGTACTCTGTCGGCAATAATGTGAAGGCATCTTAGGCAAATTTTGTAGAAAAAAGTTTATGTGATATACTTTGGCGATGTTTGTTTTACTTTGACGATTGACTGGTCCACTTTTCTTTACCATGCCAACGTCGCTTGTACGTAGTTTGTCAGTAACACATTTGGACATGCTCCATTCACCCAGAGAGAGTGTACACAAAAACATTTTTTTACAAACAACCTTGATGGTCCCAGAAATTTTCAAAGAGTAGACTAATGTGTTTACTCTCCGAGGAGTACCAGTTGTTCTCAAAGCGACCGGTTTATGAGACACCATTGCAACGACATACGCTTTTTTCTCTTCCCAGGACAATGAACGAAATATTTTAAAAATATTCTATCTTCTTCTGTAATTTCGTTGCACTGCTTACCGAATTTTTTTGCACATACTTCCGAAGGGCAACGAGCCTTCAAAGTTCTTTTCCTTCTAATTTCCATTACTCCATTCCCTTCTTTGCTCCGCTTGAGTTTTTTACGGTTTCTAATCCAGTTTTACTTATTTCCCTGGCCTTTACGTGTTCTTTTATATGTAATTACGCCAGAGGATTCATCCAACAATACAGAAGATACATCGTCAGACAAATCGGAATCAGTGCTGGGATGGTACTCACTTTCACTTGCTGAAAAATCGGATTTGGAATAAAGCTAGAGTGATCAGAATCCACTGAAACAAAATGTCCTGTTTCTTCATCCAAAATTAGCAAAATACTACAAAAAAATATAAGTAACGGGACCCCGATTCATACATCACTTACTTCCTAACAAATATACATACTCACTATTGTATTCCTACGGCGGTATAAATCAAATTTTCACTAGCAACTCAAAATTTCAACACTTTTATTTTGCTGTAAATATGCACTAATTTGTTGATTAAAAAAATTAAGTTGCGTGTCGCTTAAAAACAATTTGTTTTCACCGTGTCTAAATAGGAATGCTTAAAAATTATTATTTTTGATTTTATTACAATTTAAAAGGAATTTACTACCGGAATGTTGGATATATTTAACACCAAGGTATATAATCTTTAACAAACTTAAAGTAAATAAGAACCACGGTGGAAAGAGAGCAAGTAAAACATGTATGTGTGTATGTAAAATATCGTACGGTAAAACGTATGTGAAATACAGTAGCGGCGGTAACACTCACTTCAATGCTATTGTGAAGAAGTATAGAATAAAGAGACACATTTTGGCGACTCTATTTACGCAAAGACGAAAATTTTCAAATTCTTAGCTGTTTAACAACTGCACATATTAAGATAAGAGTTTGACGTAGCTATGAAAATATGAGTAAATTAGATATGAAAATATATTTTATTAATATTTACAGAATTGAGACAACGTAGTGAGATAATATAATAAGTTGTTGCACTATTAGAGTACAAAAATAGCAATTCTTTGATATGAAAAAGTCAAAACCGTATTTTTTTAAGGTACGTGGTTAAGGAATCGATGTATTGTATTAAAAATGTCGGAACCAAAATGTGAAATGGACCATTTTTGTAATGTTTTTGGACGTTTCATAGCAAGCGATGAAAAATGTGGCAGCAATGCGAGTGATTTTTTTTTTTTTGAAGCCTATAAGCAATATTTCTCACAAGAGTTTATCACTGACGTAAACTATGCCCCTAAAAAAGTTTGCTTTAATTGCTGTTCAACTCTTATGCAATGGAAACGTGGAAAGAAGAAGGCTATGCCTATTGGTATACCAATGATGCGGTTAGACAACAGCCCGCATAAAGAAGAAAATTGCTATGGATGTATCAACTACCACAAAACTTTGAATAGAAGGAAAGCAATGAATAAAACTTATGTAGCAGTGCCAAGTGTCCAATTACCATTACCGCACTCAGAATTCGCCCCAGTACCAACATACCGAAGTACTACAATTGCCGCTGCTACATCCATGGATTTCTACTCATAATACGACCCTGGTGAAGGTACATCCTATGAAACATCAAAGGACCCTATTCTAGTGACACAAAACCAATTAGATGGAATTGTTGCAAATTTGTGTTTGAATCAGAAAAAATCAGAACTACTGGCTTCATTTTTGAAAGGAAATAATTTGCTGGCGAAAGGTACCAAAGTAACAGCATATCGAAAACCCCAAAAAGAATTAAAAAAAATTTTTCCATGTGAATGAAAAAATTTCGTTTATTGCAACGATATTGAAAAGTTAATGGAGACGATAGGGTTAACCTATAAAAGAGATGATTGGCATTTATTCATCTATAGTTCACTAATCAGGCGCATTTACTGCGACTTCAAAATAGTTTCATTGATTACAGGCTTAACAGCATCTGGGCGTCCAAAATATCCGTGTTTTTAGTGCGATTGGGATTCACGATACGGAGAAGGTATTAAAGGAAGAAACCAGTACAACCAGCATAACTGGAATAGTCTCATTGGACGGAAATGGCCTAAAGACAATAGGCTATACTAAAGTCTTGTTCCTGAAATGAAAATTTGGTGGCCGTTGCTTCTCATTAAACATTGCTAAAATTTATTTTGAAATGTTTTTTGTTTTTTTTTTTATACTGTATTTTATTTTATTGAATCTTTCTATTAAAAGAAATTCACAATAAGTATTCAAATCTTATTTCTAAATTATTATTTACTAGTTAGTGCCAACGTAATAACTAATTTTTTGTATTCAAATCTTAAAAATCTATCTTCTACTGTGTAGAAAGAGCCGTTTCACCAGGCTCAATGTGTCAGTTCTTTTTAATCTCTGGTGGCCGTCAAATTGCAATAATTTGCGTGCTAGAGTGTTGGGATGTGCGACTAGTTTGTTCACGTATTTGGACGTGTATGTTTTAACTTCTTCGTGGATAGTGGGAACTTTGAGATCCCTATGTATGTTTTCATTTCTTATGTACCAGGGGGCGCAAACGATATGATGTAAAATCCTAGACTGTCTTCTCTGTAACTTCTGGATGTTTGATGCCAAGGCAGTACCCCACAGCTGAATACCATATGACCATATTGGCTTTATAACGGATTTGTATAAAAGGACTTTATATTCCAAAGCCAAAGTTGAGTTAGGACTTATTAGCCAATGCATTTGATTTGTTCGAAGCTTTATGGACGTTATTTTTGCCTCAATGTGACGGGACCAAGTTAGGCGCCGATCTAGGTGATTACCTAAATATTTAACGTGCGTTTCCGCTGGAACCGTGGTATTAGTTATTGTGATTGGTGGACAATTTTGCCTTCTAAGGGAAAACGTTACATGAGCACATTTTGATGGATTTACCTTCATTCTCCACTGTTTTAGCCAGTCTTCTAGCTTATGAATATGGGAGTGCAGCTTTTCAGATGCATCCTTTGGATCATTACTGACACTTATAATTGCAGTGTCGTCTGCAAAGATTGATGTATATGTATGTGGGCTTGTCGGCATATCCGCTGTATAGATGATATATAATAGCGGCCCTAGTACACTACCTTGAGGTACTTCTGCACTGATTTTCCCACATCTTGAAAGCTGGTCCTTTGACCTTACTTTAAAAGTTCTATCGGCCAAATAGCTTTTTATAAGCTTGTGGGTGTTTTCAGGTAGAACCCGAACTATTTTAGTAAGTAGCTCATCATGGCAGACTTTATCAAATGCTTGGGAAATGTCTATAAATAAAGCTGAACAGTATTGCTTTCTTTCAAAAGCCGATCTAATAATGGTAACGATTCTATGGACTTGTTCAATCGTACTATGCCTTGCTCGAAAACCAAACTGATGATCTGGGATAACGTTTTGTTCATTTAGAAAAGGAGTTACACTCGAGACGAATAATTTTTCAAATATCTTTGACAAAACTGACAGTAGGCTAATTGGCCTGTAGGATGTAATCTGGCTTGAGTCCTTTCCAGGTTTCGGGATCATAACAATTTCAGACTTCTTCCAAGAGCATGGGAAGAAGCCGACGCGCAACATAGCATTAAATATGTAAAGTAAAATTCTTACAGCTGAATTTGGTAAGTTTTTTATCATTGATCCTGTTATACGATCAGGTCCAGGTGATTTCTTCATATCCGTATTTTTAGTTGTCGATTTTAAAGAAGACGACCGAAATTTCATAGGATCATTCACGATGTCGCTAATAATTGGAATAGTGGAATTACTTATATCATGTGGTGCGAAAACCTTCTCTAAGTGCTTTGCGAACGCATTTGCCTTTTCACTTGAGTTTTTAGCCCAAGTACGGTCTTCAAGTCTTAGTGGTGATTCGTAAGCAATAGGACATTGTAAGTGCTTTACAGCTTTCCACAGACGTGTTTTTAATTGGAACCAAGTTTTTTAAAAAGTTGTCGATAGCGAATTGGTGTTTCTGTCTCAATTTACTCAATAAGTTTTTTTGGCATAAGTTCATTTGCATTTTTATGTGTGGAGAACGACTATTTTGCCATTGTCTTCTTTTCTCAATGTCGAGCATCTGAATATCTGCTGTTGCCTGGTACGTTATTATTTTAGCTGATGGCTTTGTTGGCGTTGCAGCTATGGCTGCGGCAGTCACGACGTCTGTAAAATGGTCTACAGCTGCTTGAATATCAGCTGAATTTCTCAGTGGGATGTTCAAAGGTAAGTGCGAGCTCACATACATTTTATATTTTAACCAATTCGTGTCTCTGTTCGGGTAGAAACCAAGGGTTTTAGGTGCAGTGATAAAACTGTCGTGTAAAATAACAATTGTAGGGGAATGGTCAGAAGATAGGTCATAGGATGAATTAACTAAGAGTTGATTGCGTTTGATGTTTTTTACTATAGCAAAATCAATAAGGTCTGGCAATTTCTTAAAGTCTGTGGGCCAAAATGTGGGTTTACCGGCATATACGACGTCAAGCTTGTTTGTTTCAACTGTATAATACAACTGCCTACCTCTAGGACTAAGGAGTCTGGATCCCCAGTATGTGTGCTTTGCACTATAATCGCCAGCGGCAATAAATTTTTGCCCTAACGTAGCAAAGAACCTGGCAAATTCATGGTGTTCGATTTTATGCTTAGGCGGGCAATAGACTGATGAGACTACAATTTTAAAATCTGTAAGATTTATGGTCGTGGCTTGCAAAAATTCAGGCAATGAAAAATTCCTTACGTTTTTTCGGACTATAGGGGCAGTCCCACCACTTGTCTTTTCGCTTGGGTGTTTGGTGACATATATAAAATACCCATCAATTCCAAAGCAGTTTTTGAGAGTGAAGTGTGTTTCAGAGACTAATAGTATGTCTATATCATGTGCTAGCAGGAAGTGTTCTACTTCATATTTATGTTGGGAGATCCCGTTAGCGTTCCAGAAGCATATTTTTAACTGGTTCATTTTTTGCCAAGCCAAATTTGCAGAAGCATGTTTTGGGTTCGCATCATTTCCTGAAACATACCCTGCATAGTTGTCATGAAATTATTCATTGTCTGTATTAAGTTCTCGATCGAGCTCGAATTGTTGGTGAGGGTAGTCTGAGCACCCTCTTTTAAGACGTGGGCATATGAATGTTTATGCGCATTAGAAGTTTTGGCATTCGCATTAGGTAAATCATTTCTCAATGTTTGGGCATATGAAAAGTTTGGCTTAGTGTGTGGCTGTGTACTAACAACAGAACCAGCATGAAGCCGAGGAAATTGGGAAGCTTTATATTGCTCATATTCAGGTTTGCGTACGACTTTCGCATTATCTTTTACATATTGAAATACTTTGCAGCCCCTGTAATTTGCTGTATGGTTTTCACCACAGTTGCTGCATTTTTTGACCTTGGGGTCTGTGTTGGAAGAAGTGCATTCCAAAGTCCGGTGCGCATCACCGCAAACAACGCATACAGATGGTAGCTTGCAGTAGGTTTTCGTGTATCCGAATTCCTGGCAGTTGGTACACTGACGGGGACCGTTAAGTTTTAGAGGCTCTTCCACCGTTATTCTTCTGTTTAAAAGGTAGCGCAAATTATATATAGGATGAACCGAGTTTTTTGATTTAACTGGGATGCATTAAACACGATTTCAACACGGTGCATAGGTTGGGGAACTTATTACTTACTATTCTTATTTAGAATATTGTGCACTGACCTTACGACATAACCTTCCAGCTCTATGTCACTTTTTATCTCCTCAGTGAGAACAGTACTGTCAATGCCCTTTATAATGACAATCAAACATTTAGCACTTTTTAGTTGATACAGTGTGGGCTTGGATCTTCGTTTCTTGTATCTGTCCTCTACGTACAGAAGCCACATAGAAATTTTCTTTGCCTACGAGTTTGGACAGCATATTTACAATGGCATTTGATGTTTGTTCGCGCATGTAGATTGGTGGGGGTTTTTGTTCCCTTACAGTGGGTTCGGCATTTTCAATATCCGATGTTGCAGCTACTTGATGAGAACCTTTATTGGTGCGCTCATGCACTCACTATCAATTGTTTAAACAGGTTTAACCATGCACTTTGTTATTGTCTTTTTTATCCAACACTATATGATAATGCTTTTTATTTTTTGTTATTTATTTTGTTGTTGTTACTAACTGTTAACTGTGTCTCTGCACTTGTTCAATTTAAAAAAAAAGGTCACCTTAAATGAATATAAATTATGCGCTTAAAGTGAAATACGTCTTTACGCAAATGAAGTTTATACTATGAAATGTATCGCAAAAAGACCAGCAGTATTCAACCACTTAAAAGACATTTTCCCAAGACTAAGTAGCGCCAAAATTCAGGAAGAGGTTGTTAATGGTCCCGACATTAAATACATGGCTCGCATTTAAAGCATTCATTAAAGGACTTTTGGGTAAAGAACGCAAAGACAACTACAGGCAATCTGTTGTAAACATGTTCGATGAAATTGGGGGTAATGTGTCGTACAAAATTCATCTCTGTCCTCAGCATCTTGATCAACTCGCTCAACAGTTGGCAAGTGAATCTGATGAGCAAGGCGAACGTTATCACCAAACTGCGCTTCTATTTGAAATAAGGTAACTATAGTGTGCATATTTTGAATTCCTAGATGTTTCTAATATCTTTGTCAGAGTGCACAATTTAAACATGTTAACGATTGAAAACTATTTTCGTTTCAGGTACAGAGGAAAGAAATCTCCACATGCAATACTCGCTGAAATTTGTTGGTGGTATAAAAACACCTTTGAAGGAGAGGAGACGAGGAAGAAGGGGAAGACAAAGATGAAATTCTAGAATATCTGTTGGACGAAATTATCGACCTTTCTGATGATGCCGACGATGACCAAGATATTAGAGAGAGCAGAGATGTTGATCCACAGCCGCCTGCTAAACGGCAACTGGCCAAGTCATTAATTTTTTTACTTAAAACTTTTCCTAACTAACATTTCAAAATTATATTTTTTTCCATATTTTTATAATTTCTTTTTCAATGTTGCTTTAAAACCAACACTGAACAAAACTGGTACATAAAACATGAGAAGTAAATTAATATTAAGCTGGAAAACGAAAGTTTTGTATTATGATTGTTTTCTTTTCAAATGAAATTTATTGAAGAAACTGAGAAGCATATTATAGATCAAACAGAAAGCAGAAAACACTTAGTTTTGTGGAAAATATTTTCAAAAAGCATGAAAAACAAATAATTTTTCCAATATTTTGCCTCATAACCACCATAAAAATTTTCTAAAACAATTTTTTAACAAATGTTAATTATTGCACAAGTCTCTAGCAATAATTTGGATTTTACAGAGTTAAAAAATATCAATTAGTCGACGAGTTATAGTCCAAAAACCATATAAACAATATGCGGAAAATCGGCAGTTGACTGCAAAGTTCGAAGGTAAATTAAAAAAAAAATCGAACTAACATAAACAAACGCCGCCATACGGGTCTTCTAATTTAGCTTCTATTTTCACCCTTCACTTTCAGAATCGAACTAACTTTTGCTAACCTGAATTTGTTCCACAGTGTTATCCAATTCGAACCAATGGAAAACTATGAAATATTTTCAATTAACAACAAATTAAATAATAGGATTATAGGTCAGATGAAATACTAAATGATTTAGAATTTTTAGCTTTATATTTTTAGTAGTGAAAATATGTGTAGTGATATTTTTGGTACTGAAAATTAATAAACAACCTTTAAAAAATTTTTGGCAGACAAACTCCCTCTTCCAAGAATTGAGGACATTCTTGATCAATTGGGTCGAGCAAAATACTTTTCACGTCTTGATATAATGTCTGGATTTCACCAGCTCGAAGAAGAGTCGTGCAATATAACGTCACTTTTAACGAGAAATGGCTCATATAGATACATAAGACTTCCTAATGGGCTAAAAGTATCACATAATTCGTTTCAACGTGTGATGGCTCCGGCATTTTCGAGTTCAAAACCTTCGCAAGCCTTTCTCTACAAGGACGATTTTTAGTAATAGGTTGTTATTAGAAACAGAGAATTATGGACGTATTATAATTTTAAACTAAATGCAGATAAATGTTTTTTTGCATGAGGTTGAACGTCTGGGTCACACATGTACTGATAATACTCCCTGATCATAGTAAATCATCAAGAATAACTTCATCCCAAAAGATTCAGACGGAGTAGGATGCTTACTTGCATTTTGCAATTACTATAGACATTTCTCAGAAAATTAACATCACTTAACGAGACTGTAAACGAAAGTAGCCTTGGAATAGACTGCAATCAGGCTTTTGAATACTTTAAAGGTGAATTGATAGAACAAAATTTACTATATTACCATGACTTCTAAATAGAGTTCTGTATAACCACGGATGCCAACTAGTATGCGTGCTGAGTAGTGCTCACCGACGACTATGATGGAGTACATCTTCCAATTTCCTAATCACCCAAGGGCACAATTAATAAATCCCCTACTAAAAAGGACTTGTCAGCAATGACAAATTTTTAAATGCCTAATGTCATTTAAACATTTCAGACTGTACAATATACCTCTTATTTATTTTTTTAAAGTAAAATGCCAGTTCTTAGTTTACTCGAACCAAGCTACACTTGCAAGAATATGGCTTTACAGCAGAATACCTCAAAGCAAAATATATTTACATTGCAGATGCTCTAGCTCGTATTACAATTCAAGAGCGGAAAGTCATAGGTAACAAAAATATAATGATAATGCCACCATATATATATTTTGTTATAATTTTACTTAATTGAATCTAAGTATTAAAATTTTATCTCTAAAATATTAGTTAGTAATTATTACCAAAGTAATAACTAATCTCTTGTATTCAAATCTTAATTTACTATCTAATATTGGGTTGGGTGGGTGAGCCGTCTAGCCAGGCTCAAGGTGCCAGCCTGTTTTAGCCTCTGGTTCCCGCGAAATTGTAATAATTTGCGTACAAGCATGTTAGGGTTGGCCACTAGTCTGTTTACTTATTTCGACCCACTATCTTCCTGGATAGTGCGAGATATCTATGGATATTTTCATTTCTTATATACCAGGGGGCACTTACGATCAGTCGTAACATCCTAGACTTCGTAATTTCTGAATATTTGATGCGCAATCAGTACCTCACAGCTGAATGCCATATGACCATATTGGCTTTATAAGGGGTTGTATAAGAGGACTGTATTCCAAAGCCAAGGTTGAGTAAGGACTTATTAACCAGCGCAGTTTTATGGCAGTTATTTTTGCCTCAATATGACGGGCCCAAGTTAGGCGTCGATCAAGGCGAATACCGAAATATTTCACGTGCGTTTCCAATGGAACAGTGGCATTTGTTATTGTTATAGGTGGACAATTTTTCCTTCTGAGGGAAAACGGTAAACGCAGTGTCATCAGCAAACGTTGACGCATACGTCTTTGGGCTTATCGGCATGTCAGCTGTATAAATGGTACTCCTGCAGAGATTTTCCCTTTTTTTTGAAAATTGATCTTTTAACCTTACTTTAAATATTCTATCCGTCAGGTAGCTCTTCAGAAACTTATGAGAGCTTCCTGGTAGTACTCGAGTTATTTTCGTAAGTAGACTTTATCAAACGCCTTGGAAATGTCAATGAATAAAGCTGAACAATATTTCTTATTTTCAAATGCATATCTAATAACGGTGACAATTCTGCGGACTTACTCAATTTTACTAAGGTTTGCTCGATATAATGTTTTGTTCATCAAGACAGGGGTTTAAAGATGAAACCAATAATTTTTGAAACAACTTTGTTAAAACTGACATTTTTAATTGTGGACTTTAATAAAGATAGCCGAAATTTCATAGAATTAATGACAGTGTCACTGATATTTGGAATAGTAAAGCTAATTATATCATGTGGTGTAAAAACCTTTTCGAAGTGATTAGCGATGCAAAACTTTGATAAAACCACTATCAGTCAAGTGTCCCACCAAGGCCTCCAAAACCACAAAATCGTCCTGAGCTAGTAGACGTAGATCAGAGCAAGTACCCCCGATACATTAATTATATTAACAAGCCTTATCAAAATAATTTTCAAGACAAAAGACCACATTCAGTCTGGAATCAGCAGAGAACAGCGCAAATAACTTTCCACGTCAACAGTGAATCCTTAGTTCATAGATGATAAATCCAGAAAAATGTGTATTTATACAAAAGCGAAGTATTCGAAAAAATTTTAAGGATTTGGTAGAACAGCAAACAAGTCGAAAAGAATTTAATCGGTACTTAGAACAATGCGGGATACAACGTCAGATTACTGTACCTTATACATCACAACAGAATTGCGTGGCAGAAGGGGTATGTTAGTATACTCTAGTCTTAATCAAAATCTTTGGGCTAAAGCAATGGCAACAGCAGTTTATTTGCGAAATAGATTTCCAACAAAAGGAATAGATGTCAGTACACCGTAGGGAATATGGGCGAGTCGTAAGCAAAGCGTAAATCATTTACACATTTTTGGTCCAACGTAGTTGTTTTGAATAACAAGAAAGGCAAGTTCAAACCAAAATGTTCAAATATGGTGATGATTTTTCGAAATGGAATGCCAGGGCATCCTAGAAAGATTTCTTAAATGCTGAGTAATGCGGTGGAGGAAAACTTTCGACGGAGAATTATGCAGTCATAACAGTAAAAAATGGAGGGAAGCTATGAGAAAGGAACTATTTTTATAAGAGAAAAAGAAAACTTTGTCGTTAGGAGAGCCACCAAAAGATCAAACATTTATTAAAAGCAAATGTGTCAAAAATACGGTATTAATTATGAAGAAACATTTTCGCCTGTCAGAAGATTTGAAACGATAAGAATGATTTTGACCTTAGCAGTTGAACACAATATGTATTTACACCAGTTAGACGTGGTTACAGCATACCTTAATGAAAGTCTACAAGAAGAAATTTATATGCAGCAACCAAAAGGTTTCGAAGGTGAAATGTATCCCAATAAAGATTTACGTCTAGACAAAACAAAATATGGATTGAAACGAGCTGGTACGGAGTGGAACCTTAAATTAAATAAAGTTGTATGTAAAATGGGATTTAAAATTTGTGAAAACGAATCTTCTTTATATAAAAATTTAAAAAACCAAAATTTCATTATAGTTGCAGTTTACGTTGACTATTGGCTGCAAAGAAATAGAAAAAATACTAAATTTTAAATCAGAAGGTAGTCGTGTTTTTCTTTTTACTTAATTTTAATTTATTGAATCTTTCTACTAAACGAAGTTCACAATAAGTATTCAAATCTTATTTCTAAATTATTATTTACTAGTTGTTACCAAAGTAATAAATAATTTATCGTATTCAAATAGTAATAAACTATCTACTATTGTGAGAGAGGGAGAGCCGCCTCGCCACGCTCAAACTGTCAGTTCTTTTTAGTCCCTGGTGCCCGTCAAATTGCAATAAATTGCATACAAGAGTGTAATGATGTACGATTAGTTTGTTCACGTGTTTGGGTGTGTATGATTTCACTTCTTCCTTGATAGTGGGAAATTTTAAATCCCTATAGATGTTTTCATTTATATACCAGGGGGCGCATACAATAAGACGCAAAATCCTAGACTGTCTTCTTTGTACCTTCTGGATGTATTATGCACAGGCAGTACCCCACAGCTGAATGCCATATAACGGGTTTATATAAGAGGCCTTTATATTCCAAAGCCAATGTTGAGTTAGGACTTATTAGCCAATGTAGTTGATTTGTTCGAAACTTTATGGACGTTATTTTTGCCTTAATGTGACGGGACCAAGTTAGGCGTCCATCCAGGTGGATACCTAAATATTTAACGTGCGTTTCCACTGAAACCGTGGTATTTGTTATTGTTATTCGTGGACAATTTTGCCTTCGTAGAGAAAACGGTACACGACCATATTTCGATTGATGTACCTTTATTCCACACTGTTTTAGCCAGTCTAGCTGATGAATATAGTTGATTAATATGGCACTACTTGCAATATCGTCTGTAAATCTTGGCATAAATGTATATGGGATTGTCGGCATATCCGCTGTATAGATGATATATACAATAGCGGCCCTAGTGCACTATCTTGAGGTACTCCAGCACTGATCTTTCCATTTCTTGAAGACAGATCCATTCACCTCACTTTAGATGTTCTATCTGACAAACAGCTTTTTAGAAGCTTGTGGGTGTTTTTAGGAAGAACCCGAGATATTCTAGTGAGCAGCCCATCATAGCAGACTTTATCAAATACTTGGGAAATTTCTATAAATGCAGCTGAACAGTATTGCTTTCCTTCAATGCCGATCTAATAACGGTAACGATTATATGGACTTCTTCAATAGTACTATGCCTTGCTCGAAAACCAACCTGATGATCAGGGATAACGTTTTGATTATTTAGTTACACTCTAGACAAATAATTTTTCAAATATGTTTGACAAAACTGAGAGCTGGCTAACGGGCCTGTAGGACGTAATCTGGCTTGAGTTCTTTCCTGGTTTCGGGGTGATAACAATTTCAGACATCTTCAAAGAGCATGGGAAAACGCCGACGCACAACATGACATTACATCTGTAAAGTAAAATTTTCACAGCTGCATTAGGTGAGTTTTTTTTATCATTGATCCTGTAATACGATCAAGTCCGGGTATTTCCTCATGTCCTTATTTTTAATTGTCGATTTTAAAGGAGATAACCGAAATTTCCTAGGATCATTCACGGTATCACTAATAATTAGAATAGTGCAACTATTTATATCATGTGGTGCGAAAACCTTCTATAAGTGATTCGAGAACGGATTTGCCTTTTCTCTTCAGTTTTTAGCCCAAGTACGGTCTTCAAGGCTTAGTAAGGATTCGTAAGCAATAGAACATTGTAAGTACTTTAAAGCTTTCCACCGGCTATAATCCATGTTTTTCATTGGATTCAAGTTTTTTAAAAAGCTGTCGATAGCGAATTCGTATTTCTGTGTCAATGTATTGCGCAAGGTTTTTGGCATAAGTTCATTTGCAATTTTATGTGTTGAGAATGACTATTTTGCCATTGGCTTCTCTTCTCAAGGACGAGCATCTGTATATATGGTGTTGACTGGTACGATTTGATTTTATATGAGTTTATGGGCGTTGCAGCCTTGGACGTCTGCCATGAAGCCTGTAAAATGATCTACAGCTCCGTGAATATTTACTACAGCAAAATTAATAAGATATGGCAACAGATTGAAGCCCGTACGCCAATAGGTGGACTTAGCGCCAGATACAACATCTGACTTGTTAGCTTGAACTGTAAATACAACTGCCTACCTCTAGGACTAAGAAGTAGTCCCCAATATGTGTGCTTTGCATTGTAATCGCCAGCAGCAATAAACTTTTGTCCTGGTGTAGCAAAGAACCTGTTAAATTGAAGGTGTTCGATGTTATGCCTATGCGGCCAATACACTGACGAGACTGCAATTTTAAAATCAGTAAGATTTATAGTCGTGGCTTGCAAAAACTATTCCTTGAGTTCAGGCAATGGAAAATGTCTTACGATATGTCGGACTACAATGCCAGTCCCACCACATGCCCTTTCACTTGGGTATTTGTTGTCAAACATATAAAACCTATCAATTCTAAAGCAGTTTTAATATTGACGTGTGTTTCAGAGACTAAAAGTATGTCTATATCATCTGTTAGCAGGAAGTAATCTACTTCATATTTATGTTGGGAGAGCCCGTTAGCGTTCCAGAAATATATTTTTAACTGATTCATTTTGTGTTAAGCAAAACTTGTAGAAGCATTGTTTTGCATAGTTGACATGAAATTATTCATTGTTTGTATTAAATTTTTGACTGAGCTCGAATAGTTAGTGAGGGTAGTCTGTGTACCCTCTTTAAAACGTGGGCATATGAATGTTTAAGCGCATTAGGAATTTTGGCATTCGCATTAGGTAAATCACTTCTCAATATTGGGCATACATATAGTTTTGTTTAGTATGTGACTGTGTAGCTTGTGTACTAGGAATAGAACCAGTATGAAGCCGAGGAAATTGGGAAGCCATATATTGCTCATATTAAGGTCTACGTACGACTTTCGCATTATTTTTTACGTGCTGAAATACTTTGAAGCCCCTGTAATTTGCTGTGTGGTTTTCACCACAGTTGCTGCATTTTTTGACCTTGGAGTCTGTTTTGGAAAAAGTGCATTCCAAAGTCTGGTGCGCATCACCGCAAACAACGCATACGGATGGTAGTTTGCAGTAGGCTTTCTTGTGTCCGAATTCCTGACAGATGGAATAGTAAAATATAGCATGAACCGAGTTTATTGATTTAAGCTGATGCGTTAAATAGGATTTCAACACGACGCATAGGTTAGGGAACTTTATTCTTATTTAGAATATTGTGTACTGACCTTACGACATAACCTTCTACCTCTATGACACTTTTTATATCCTGAGTTACAACAGAGCTGGCAATACTCTTTACTAGGACAACCAAACCTTTAGCACTTTTTAGTTGATACGTAAAATAGCTCTTATTATCTGCATTGAGACGACTTGCAATTAGGCGATAATTCTTCTCAGTGTGGGCTTGGGTCTGTTTTTCTTGTATTTGTCCTCATTATACAGAAGCCACATAGAAAATTTATTTAGGGTTCGTTTAATTGCAAAATTAAAATACACAGTGCTTAATGATTTTCATCAGTATACAACTTTATTCGGCAACTAAGATCTGTTTACAACTCTTTAGTACTAATTTACACTGTACACATAACACTCTTTTGTACACACAGCTATTCACTCTATGAAATCTCAAAGTCAACTATATCTTCTGCGGTGGACGGCGCCTTTATATAAAGATCACGGCCGCTTCTTGAAATGTCCCGAACATACGCGAAATTGCGCATCATTTATTTCATTTGCTGGCCTAGTAGTCTTGTATATGTGCTTGTGTGTGTGTGTATCTTTTGTATTTGTAAAATAGGTCGTTTCACACATCTTTGATTATTACTTCGTAACAATATTTACAACGGCATTTCATGTTTGGTCGCGCAAGTAAATTGGTGGGGGGTTTTTGTTCCCTTATAGTCGGTTCGGCATCATCATTATCAGCGGTAGCAAGTATAGAGAATCTATTTTTACTTACCGATATTCCAGCTACTTGATGAGAACCTTTGCATTGTTTGACGGTTCGCTCTTGTTGCGAAGACCTAGGACTGGACTTCCTCTTGGTTATGGTTATGTACCGATCCATACCAGTTTGCACGCGTTTAGATACAGTACCCGTTTCTTTATCTTATTGTACTATTTTCTTTGTAGAACTTGTATTGATTATTTGTTGATTTTTATTTGATGAGTTCGTTCTTTCTGTGGCAGATACATTTATATTTGCTGATAAGGAACGTGTTCGTCAATTGGTCGACGGTTAAAAAAGCACTGTCATCTGTTTTTTTTATTATTTATATTGTTTATTGCATTATTCGCATTTGTGTAAGTAAAGGAGTAATAAGCACTGTTGTTATTACTTTCTATATTTTTTTCCATTAATATTTCATCAATATATTATATTGTTGTTATTTTTTGTTATTTATTTCTTTGTTATTAATAATTGTTTACTGCTCAATTGAATTTATAAAAAAATATATTTATATTTATATGTCGTACGTCTTTACTCAGATATGGTAACAGTGTAAGGAAACCGGTTTAACCATGCACTATTTGTTATTGTTTTTAACACACAATGTATTACGTTTTTATTTTTATTAATTTCTTAGTTTTTTCTAACTGTTCACTGTGTCTCTGCGCTTGTTCAATTCAATTTTTTAAATAAAAAAGGTCACTTTATATGAACATTAATTATGGACTTAACATGACGCACGTCTGCACTCAAACACTGTTTTTCGGCATGAAGTTCGAACGTAAGGGTGACTGGCGATATTAAAATTAGTCAAACATTAAAGATTTATTACCAAAGTATGATATGGAGAACTTTAAGCCATCATCAGTACATTTACAACCAAATTATGAAATAACATGCAATAATGAATGCAAAGAGATTGATAGGTCCTTATACCAATCACTTATTAGGGCACTATTATTTTTGGCACTAACCACAGGCCAGATATATGATAAACTAGCACAACGAAAATCATATTCTACGATATCTTAAGAAAACTCTGAATATTAAATTAAAAATTGTCAAAGGTAATAAAAGGCTTATCGGTTATGCACATGCAGATTATGGTGGATGCACAATTGGCAGAAAATCGTATTCTACTTATATATTTTACCTTTGAAATTGTGCAATATCATGGGCATAAAGAAACAATAGCTTTGAGCAACACTGAAGCCGAGTATATGTCTATTTCGAATGCGTCAAGAGAAGCAGTTTACCTGAGAAGATTGCTACAAGAACTTCTTTTTTTAAATGAAGAAAGCGTATAATTAAATATCATAATCAACAAACCCCGTATTCCATAATCGTAGTATAGATATACAGGGTGGCCCAAATGTGTCCTAGTGATGTTAAACACGTATAACTCTTGTAATAACGGTTTTTTTAAATGATTTATTTTTATATATTAAATACATTTTGCGAAAATTTAGCGTGACTATGTGTGAAATATGAAATCAGGCAAATGACCACGATTTTGTTCGATACAGTCATTGGCTCTTTTTAGCGCACTTTTCATTACACGGCGCAATGTTTCTGGTTTCAGGCGCCGTATTTCGTCTCGAATATTCTGCTTGAGCTGTCCAAGTGTCTGTGGTTTGTTAACATACACTTTGTCTTTTAAATAACCCCTTAAAAAAATCTGGCGCAGTTAAATCTGGTGAACGAGGAGGCCAAGGGAAATCTGAATTGTTTGAAGTTATGCGTTCACCAAAAATTTCACGCAGCATTTCCATGGTTTGCCTAGCAGTATGCGCAGTGGCTCCATCTTGTTGAAACCACAAATTAGGATGTTGCTCCACCATTGGCCGCAAAAAGTTGTCGATCTGATTGTTCTGTAAGAAGCCCCGGAGACCGTTTCCGGCGTTTCATCCTCATTTTCAAAGAAAATGGGCCGATGATTTTGGTGTCCATAACAAAGCACCAAACAGTGCATCTGATTGCGTGTGACTGATGCTGATGTATTGCCCTTGGATTTTCGGTGCCCCACAACCTACAGTTTTGTTTATTCTCATAACTACTTAAATGGAAATGCGCTTCATCCGTCATCAAAAGATAATTTAAAAAATAATTTTTTGTGGCTAATTGTGTAAAGCGAATAGCGTATGGTAGTCGTCGTTGGGGGGTCTTCGGTAGAAGCTGTTGTACAATTTGAACTTTGTATAGATACATCTTAAGACCCAACTTTAAAATTCTCTGTAATGTTGTTCTGGGTATACCCAATTGGCCGGAACGGTGACGAGTTGAGACAGATGGATCATTTGCAACACTCTGCTTCACAGCTTCCATGTTCTCTTCAGTACGAATATTTCGATGAGCACCTCTTCCTGGACGGCGAACTAAACTTGTAATAATAGAAGATGTGGGCGCTGATCGTACGTTAAAAAAACGGCGATAATTTCGCTGCGTCAGAACAATTGATCGTTGGGAAGAATAATAAAAATCGATAATTTTAATGCGTTGTTGTGGAGTGTACGTATTCATTTTAAATTTCCAAGAGTTCAGTTATAATCTGCAAAAAGAAAAAATAAATTATGTTAAAAAATAAAAAAGTCGTTTGTGTTTCACATCACTAGGTCTTATTTGGGCCACCCTGTAGATATAAAATATCAACACATTCGAGAAGTTAATAACAATAAAGATATTTGTTTCAAGTAATTCAATTAGCTAAGTAAATCAAAACACAATAAATTTATTAGTTTGTTGTATATATTTTACAGTATTTAGCAATATTATAAATGGCAATTGATGCACCATAATCTTGGAAAGCAATATTACTACGACTTTCAGCTTCAAATTGAGCACTACGTATTTACGTTACACTTGACTCTTCGTGCAAAAATATTATAATTTACATTTTTTTATAGTTCTAGTTCTTTACTTTCTTATTTTTGTATTTTTTGTGCGGTTATAGGTGCTACTTAAGGGGCAGATATTGTCATGTATCGTAATGGAAGGATGTGAAATCTCGGGTCTTTAGGCTTTCATTATTACTATAGTACCAGTGGCTTTTGGATTTTTTAAGTGTCCCCTAGGAGTAATCGTTGCAGCGCTCTTCTCCCTCTGGAATGTAATTTTGGATTCCTTCCTTGGATAGTTCCTTTAAGCAATACATCTACTCCAACTACGCGTAAGCGGTGTCTGTTTGTGTCTATTGCTTAATTGCTATTTTAGTCAGATGTTTGCAAATAGTACTTTTTGCTGTTCTATCCACCACAAAGCAAAGATTTGCAGGATCTCCATGCAATGTTTTCTTTAAACACAATCGTATTCTTTTGATCAATGGTAACAGGTTGATATGTTGTTTACAAAGTTGATAAGATTTTGGGAACGAATTTCCGTCATCCCTTTTCAAATTTGGTTTGGAGACAAACCGGTTTTGGCTATGTGCCATATTAAGTGGCATTTTTCGTTCTCAAAACACCCTGTCGGAACATCAAATCAAGAATCAATTTGATCAGCTTTAATACTAGCAATGAAAAGTTCTAGCTTTCTTTTATAGGCTTTCTAAAATTCACTCAATACATATTATAGTGCTTACTCTATTTACACATATCGTTTTCTATATATGAATTAGTGTTTTTTAATAAAAAAAATCTGAGTGTCAGAGTGTTGTCGATTCAGCAAATAGTCGAAAACTATTTCATTGCGATATCTAATCGCCAAGAATATTCAAAAGTTTGCTGAACTGACTACCTCAACAAAATATTTAACTAAAAATATTTTTGTTTTCAGTTATTGGTTTTGTTTATGATTGTTTTACTTAGACATTGTAATTATTTTACATCCACTAAAACACTTTTAGTATTCTTTTTGCTTTAGAACGTAGCTTTATTCGTTGTATTATTCATCGTACCCTTCTTTAAATGTTTGCTTTAGATTATTATATGTTAATGCTGTAATTAAATTTTTGTATTCAAATCTTAAATTACTATCTACGGTTGGGTTGGGAGAGTCGTCTGAGCAGGCTTTTCTTAGTCTCTAGTGGTCATCAAATTCTAATAAATACCGAGTGAATACACTTAGCTTTCATTTAAAAACCACAGAGCAACGCGGTTAAAAACACCGATATACGTTTTTGAACTCTCTACAGGAATCCGTTGTTCTGTTCGATAAATTCAATCTAATAAATAATTAAATTTTTAAGAATATTTATATTTTTTGTCTAAATTTTGAATTATTTTTTAAATGTTTTCACCTTTTGGCAAAATTACAAGCCGGATATATAAGCCAAAAAACAAACTAAAAAAATATGACATTGAAGATTTATTACCACAAAAATTATCAAACTTACACGTTTTCGCGAGCAATGTACTCGTATGCTGTTAGTCGGAGAACTTAGCAATTTTGTTACAATTTAAAAAAATAAACTTTTATTTTAGTGTGCAATATACAAAAAAAGTGCTAGAACACATTATAAGAAATCTTCAAAATTTGAAGTATACACAAAATAAATGAAATAAGTACATAGTTAAATTTTTCAAAATGAAAATAAGAAGGACATGTAAAAGAATTTTGATGAAAAATTAGTAGTAGATTAACCTATCAAAAAATAGACTTAAGTGCTAAAAAAGGTGTTAAGTAACTACAAAAAGGTGTTATTAAATCTAAAGGCGCCAATCGACAGTACTGAATAATGCGTTATTTAATTATATTTCATTTGACATAAAAAAAACTTGTTTAATTTATGTGTTTATTGATTTGTCCCCAAAAAAAGTTTAACTTGTCCTTTTTATTTGTAATAAATTAAAAAGTAAGCTTTAATAAAATGCTACAATTCCGTTAAAATTAATACATTTACAGCTGGTATTATACTCGTATATTAAAATATTTTCTCATCTTTCTGCTACAAATACTTACTGTTTAAAAACACGACACTGCACATTGTGATCCAGAAAAATACATCCTGCCAATTCGAAGAATCCAAGATTGCAAGTAAGATGGTTATGACAAATATGAGTAATTCGAACAAGATACTATACACTATTCGTTTAGTAAAGTCGCCTCTACAAAAAGATATATAAATATTACATCACAAATTGTACTCTATCTACGTATGTATATATAAGTTTGAATACAATTTCGTACCACCGAAATTTTCTGCTTTCCGCAAATAATTTTCCTTATTTCGTAATAAAATATATAGCGTAACAAATAATGTTTATAAATTGGGCTTAAGTTCTTATGTATACCGAAAGTTTTAAAATTTCTAAAGAGCTACATTGGAAATATTTAACATCAACCAAGAACATTTACATAGGCGCACATAATTTTTTATAATAGTATTTATTCTCACAAATACAAAAAAGAAACCAATTTAAAAGATTATTGAAAAATTATTTCCGTTAATGCTGTATGCAACCAGAAATCGAAATAATAGATGCGGACCAAGCAAAAAGAATCCAGATTATTTAAATATTATATACCCTTTCTTCCACATAAACGCACGTTTTCCTACTGACCTAAGGTATACCACTTTAAGTGATACTGATACCAGATACGGTACTTCTACCTTATACGGTATCGGTCAAAAAGTACCGATACCTACTCCGAATTTGCATGGCTCTCCCCCATGCACTTCAATCTCTGTAGTGGAGAAATCTCACACCAAACCTTTTGCTGCTTTTACCTAATATGTTACAGTGCAACTGTGCAACACGTTCTACAGATGGGGGCAACAACTTTGTAACTTGGACGTAAGACAACGTATCATTGGTAAAATCTGCGATAAATTAACGTGGCTCTGAAAATTCTTTGGTAACAACTTCAAATGAATTACGCAATTGGAGTCTTTGCTTTAAAATTGTATGTTTATTATCAGTCATCATTTCAGGGCTACCTACGATAAGTTCGACTAGAAGTTACGCAATTTTCGACATACAGTGAACTCGCGAAAACGTGAACTAATTTTTACCAACGGTGTTCACGTTTTCAAATTTGTTCATGTTTTCGATTGTGAAAATTTTAGATCAAAAAAGGCCAGTTAATCTCGAAATAATAACTTCAAACAAACAATTAAATATCAGATATTAAGATTGGATAAAAAATTAAAATTTTTCATTTATTCACTTCACAAAAATAAAATAATATGTTTATACTTTTTCACTTCTAAAAAAACTCAAGTACATATGTACTAATAAATGTAATTCTTCGCAACTGAATAAAAATTGATTAAAATAAATAAAATAAAAACTAATATCCCTTTAAAGGACGGGTTTGGTTTCCTATTAGTTTATCTTCTTTTGGTATGTTTTTTGTTTTACCATTTTTAGTACAGCCTTTTCATAAAGGTTATTCAAACCTTTTATTTCAGTTTGGTCAACCTTTTCATTTTCAGCCCATTTTAAGATTTTATTTAATGCATACACTGCTTCCTTATGTTTTATTACGATTTCTGGCTGTTCTACAATAGAACCACTATCTTCGCCACCTTCAGATTAATTATGAATTTAAAAAATCTCACATTCTGTCTGGATCTCGTCGAAATTGTTGTTCCATTCTTTCACTAGAGAAATGGTAACGTCTGCCTCTAAAAATTGTGTTAAATTTTTAAAGAAAAATTAAAAAGTTTTTATAAATAAACCTGAGGACTTGAAAGTCTGCAGAAGAACAACCGATCTTTCTTCCAACTGTCTTCTTTCTGCCTGCCTGGTTTCTCTCACTTCACCTAAGGGTATGCTATCATCAGAGTCCTCATGATCCAAAACTGAATCTAAAATATTTTTCCAATATTTGCACAATATTTCTTGTGTCATTCGACTCCATGCAGAGTCTCAGAGAGTTATTGCATCTCTTAATGAAAGTTTTTCTCCGCTAATTTTAAACAGTCGAACACCATACCTCTTTTTGAAATTTTGTAGCCATCCGTCGCTTGCATTAAATCCACGATTGTTTTCCTTAATTTGCTCATGAAGTTGTTTGGCTTTCGCTTAAAGCATTAGTCCACTTACTGTCATTTTCTTATTTCTCATATTAACAAACTATTTATAAAGATTTTTCTGGATTATCGAAAGCTCTGATGCGCATAATGTTTTGCAAACTCCTGGCCTACAAATTGTGTTGTTAACACATGTTTTTATTGCTTTATCCTTATTTTTAATCAACAAATCGTTGATTTTGCTACTTAATATTTTTAAGCTAAGTCAGTTACACTACCACCTTTTTGTAATAGGTCAACAATATCTGCCTTGCCTTTCAGACTTAAAACTTTTGACTTTTTAGATGACATTTTTATAAATAATTAGCACTCGGAATTCAAACTCGTACTTTAGCAAAATACGAGTAATAATATACTGACAGGTTGTGTGTTTATAGATCAAATGTCATGGCGCAACTAAATCAGGAAAGGTGCATACATATACATTGGCATGTATTTGTGAAAACAATTAACGTATGCATAAAAATGTGTTCTGGGATTCTCAAAATTAAAAGTAAATTCAAAAAATACAACGAAAAAAACTCAGAAAACTTTGTTCACGTTTTAGAGCTTTCACACTTTGTTCATGTTTTTTTAGAGTAGTCAGTGTAAAAATTAAAATGTTCACGTTTTCGAGCTGTTCATGTGTTCACGTTTTCGCGAGTTCACTGTATATCTATACAACATGCAGTACTGTAAATTCCACTGTGCCCAAAATAATTTTTGTTTGTGTTTCCTTCCGTAACCGTCATGTCAATCTAATTTTTCTAAGTTTGTCGGCCTTATCGAAACTATTATTAATTCTTTTAATGTCTTACTATTTTTTGCCCACAGTAGTTTTTCAACAAGAGCGCTACAAAAGTTTTTTTAAATAAAACAAAAACGGTTTTCGATATCAATAAAATTATTTATTTACTTTCTATGCAGGCTCTAGGTCCAGTCCTTTAATTTTTACATTTAAATAAAACTCTTGATTGGTTTTTTTTTTATTAAATATAAATTATTTTATTTCGTTCAATATTTCGAGCCCCTTCGGTGCTCTTCTTCAGGAACAAGCTGGAATACACAAAAAATATAAAGCACAAAAACAAAAATTATAACCATATGTTCTTATACTAATATGCACGTATATAAACACTATATTATATATACATATATATAATATTCTAATAATATTTTCTTACTTAGTAAAGCCGTCGTCTGTCCTCTGATAAAATTCAATGCTCACTAAATATTCTTGTATTTATATTTTTCTATTATGTGTCTGTATGTATGTGCGCAGTTGTCTGTGTCTGTTTTATAATTCATCCTTTTGTTCGTTGGTGTATTAATTATGTGTAGCATTTCTACTGTATATCTCTTTTTGTAATTGTCTTCTTGTTGTAATATTGTTGTACTTGATATATTGGGAGAATGCCCAGTGATCGCACAATGGGCTGCTAATGCTGTTTTTTGTTCAGCCATTCCTTTACGTGTTTTGCAATCTGATTTGTGTGCCGTTAATCTTGTTCTTAATTTTGACTTTGTCGTTCCAACGTATACTTTATTACATTCGTCCAAACCGTTTCCGTTGCACGGTATTTTGTAAACTATGTTTGATTTGTCCAATATATCTATTTTAGATTTCGTATTCGAAAAGAGTTTGTTTAACGTTTTTTCCGTTTTTAATGCAATATTTACTTTATCTCTATCAAAAATATTCGAATGGGTAATACGTTCGGAAAAACCTGGGATATATGTCATTGATTTAAAAATCTTTTCTGTAGGTGTTATTACAGACGGAAAGAATACAATTAAATAAACTACGGAGGGCACGCCGTAAGCATCATAATGACGCTATATAGAAATCTACACAACAATTATGACAACATCGCGAACAAAATGATTCGGAATTACACAAAAATAAATAAATCAACAGCTAAACTTAAAACTACGATAACTTTTCTTATTGAGTGCAGAAAAGTTGGCCTGACGCCCAAATTTATTGCGAATTCTACAAAGAACGTCCAACAATTATTTAATTTTAAAAGCAAATTCCTACAAGGGACAACATTCAAAATTAAAAATCTTACGGAGAAATGTACAGAAAATTTTCATTTGAAAATTCTTAACTTAATAATAAAACTTAAGCATGAGGAACTAAAACAAAATCAAAGAGAGCTAGAAAAGTGCATGACGTACCTACAACACAACATGGTAGAAGATGAATACAACATGTTCCTAACAAGTGAAACATTATTGTATAAAAGTTTGACGACAAAGAAAACAGAAACAAAAATCAAGAAGTTTAGAGCATTACAAGCTACGCATAACAACAAATCATGCATAACTTACAACAAAGATTGGTTTGTAAATAAAACAAATACGGAGATTCCAACCAATATAAAGCAGATGTTATCGTTAGGTCCAAAGTTCGCATTGCATGTAAAAAAACAACAATTTCCTTTGTTCAAGTGTATTGCAGATGGAGAGGATATTATTCAGACAAACGTAAGAAAAGAGGAGCAAGAGACAGCAAGAACTAAACTTGTAATGACAATAGACAATTATCTCAACAAACGATCATTAACATCAAGAGAGAAGAATTTAATTAGCACAGTGGGTAAAGCAAGACAATTTTTAACAAAAAACAAGAACATTTTAATATTAAAATCAGACAAAGGTAACACTACTGTAGCAGTTGAGAAAGACGATTATGAGAATAAAATGAAGAATATATTGAATGATATGTGCACATATAAACGAATAAAGACGGATCCAACAACAAAACTACAAACACGCAACAACATTCTCGTCGAAAAACTTCTCAAACTGAATATAATAGACACATTTCAAAAATACAAACTTAGTAATAATGTAGCCACTGCCCCAAGAATATATGGACTCCCTAAAGTCCATAAAGATGGCATGCCACTTAGGCCTATTTGCTCGTCGGTGAATTCTCCATCATACGGATTATGTAGATACATAGTTCATATATTAAAGAATCTTACAAAAGATTCTAAATACAACGTCAAAGATTCAATTGACTTTAAGAGAAAATTGACATATACAAATATTTTAGAAGAGAAAGTATTAATATCCTTTGATGTGGTATCATTATTTCCTAGCATTCCGGTCAACTTGGCCTTCGATATAATAAAAGGAAAATGGGAAATAATTTCAAAACATACTAAGATACCTAAAGAATTATTTATTGATATATTAAAATTTTGTATTAAGGAGAATAGATATTTTAAATATAAGGAGAACATTTTTGAACAGTTAAAGGGAATGCCTATGGGGTCACCAGCATCTCCCGTAATTGCGGATATAGTCATGGAAGACTTGTTAGATTTTGCACTTCACAATTTGGATCACAAACCTAGATTTATGAGTAAATATGTAGATGACCTTTTCTGTATAATAAAGAAAAATAAAGTAGAAGAAACACTCAAATCCCTCAACAGTTTCCACAGACATATACAGTTCACTATGGAATTGGAAAAGGCTGGTAGACTACCATATTTGGACGCACTTGTAATACGCAAACAAAATACGATAACAATAGATAGGCCAAAAGGAAACGGCTTCAGGACGAATTATAAACTTTTATTCAAACCACCCTAAGCATATCAAATTGAATACAGCACATAATTTTGTAAAAAGAATATTACAAATTAGTGATGAAGTCTATCACATAGACAATATGAAGAAAATAAGAAGTACGTTACAAAAGAATAGTTTTCCAAATTATATTATAACAAATTTGATCAACAAGGCTAAAAGGAAGTTTAACACAACGTCTGTAATAACACCTACAGAAAAGATTTTTAAATCAATGACATATATCCCAGGTTTTTCCGAACGTATTACCCATTCGAATATTTTTGATAGAGATAAAGTAAATATTGCATTAAAAACGAAAAAAACGTTAAAGAAACTCTTTTCGAATACGAAATCTAAAATAGATATATTGGACAAATCAAACATAGTTTACAAAATACCGTGCAACGGAAACGGTTTGAACGAATGTAATAAAGTATACGTTGGAACGACAAAGTCAAAATTAAGAACAAGATTAACGGCACACAAATCAGATTGCAAAACACGTAAAGGAATGGCTGAACAAAAAACAGCATTAGCAGCCCATTGTGCGATCACTGGGCATTCTCCCAATATATGAAGTATTACAACAAGAAGACAATTACAAAAAGAGATATACAGTAGAAATGCTACACATAATTAATACACCAACGAACAAAAGGATGAATTATAAAACAGACACAGACAACTGCGCACATACATACAGACACATAATAGAAAAATATAAATACAAGAATATTTAGTGAGCATTGAATTTTATCAGAGGACCGTCGTCTTTACTAAGTAAGAAAATATTATTAGAATATTATATATATATGTATATATAATATAGTGTTTATATACGTGCATATTAGTATAAGAACATATGGTTATAATTTTTGTTTTTGTGCTTTATATTTTTTGTGTATTCCAGCTTGTTCCTGAAGAAGAGCACCTAAGGGGCTCGAAATATTGAACGAAATAAAATAATTTATATTTAATAAAAAAAAACCAATCAAGAGTTTTATTTAAATATAAAAATTAAAGGACTGGACCTAGAGCCTGCATAGAAAGTAATTAAAAATATAAGGTCGGAAAGAATACAATTAAATAAAATTATTTATTCCTGTGAAAGTACGTTCGATGCCATTATTTATGGAACTCGATTTCTTTTGCATGGGCACCACGGGCACGCTTGCAGAAGTCCAGACGCTGAACCCAAGTTTCGACGGTTTTCAAGCATAAATCGGACGATACTGCTGCAATTTCACGAAGTTTATCAATCGTCGCTGGCTTGTTGGCATAGAAAATAGATTTGACGTTGCCCCACAAGAAATAGTCTAACGGCGTCAAATCGCACGACCGAGGCGGTCAATCGACTATATCATTTCGTGAGATAACACGTTCTCCAAACTTGCAATAAATTGATTGTGACATTTTCTGTGTGGCTTTTCGCGCCGTCCTGTTGGAACCACATATCCCCCAACTCCATATCATCCAATTGGGGCCAAAAATATTCGGTTATCATTGAACGGTAGCGATTCCCATTAACAGTAACGTGACGGTCTTGATCATCACGGAAGAAGTACGACGCCGCCGGGCCATAAACCACAGCAAACCGTAATTTTTTCGGGATGCAATGATGACTCATGGAGTATGTGTGGATTGCTGCCTGACCAATAACTCATATTTTGTTTATTGACGAAGCCATTCAGCCAGAAATGAGCCTCATCGCTGAAGATGATTTTTCGTTGAAAATCCGAATCATTTTCAAGTTGTTGCTCAGCCCAATTCACGAACATACGACGCTTCTGGTGGTCAAGCGGCTTCAGTTCTAGCGTCAATTTGATCTTGCCAAGATCTTTTCGCAAAATTCGCCACAACGACGTCACAGAGAAGCCCAACGCTTGAGAACGACGTGTGAGAGACACATTTGGGCTTTCTTCAACTGAAGCCTCAGTGGCAGCAATATTCTCGACACTACGGGCACCACACCTCGTTGATCGAAGAAAACTTTCTACAAGGCCTTGATTTTTGACTTGCTTCGGGTCGTAACAGTAGATCCAAGACTCGTCGCCAGTTATAATACGTTTAATGACATCCTGGTAGTCGGAAAGCATTGTTTGACAGACGTCAACGCAAAGCTGTTTCTCAAGAAAAATTGAGTGATTTTGGAACCAGTCGTGATTTCACTTTTCTTAGGCCCAAATGATCTTTAAAATGGTCTTCACTGATCCCTCCGATATTCCAACGATATCAGTAAGGTCTCTGTCTATTAATCGTCGACTCTCGAACGCCAATGCCTTGACAAAATTTTAAATTTAACTTCTTGTTGTTGTAATTCAGAAAGACAAGTGTATACTAAACACTAATGATTACTTTGATGTGATATTTGGCACAGATGTCACTGACAATTTAAATTAAAAAGTCTATATATATTTTTAATTTTATTTTATTTAAAAGATAAGTGTTCTTATTTCCAAAATTTTATTTACTAGTTATTACCAATGTAATAACAAATTTTTCGTATTTAAATCTTAATAAACTATCTTCTGTTGTGTAGAGAGAGCCGCCTCGCCAGGCTCAATGTGTCAGTTTTTTTTAGCCTCTGATGTCCGTCAAAGTGCAGTAAATTGCGTGCAAGAGAGTTGGGATGTACGATTAGTTTGTTAACGTATTTGGACGCGTATGTTTTAACTTCTTCCTGGATAGTGGAAACTTTTATATCCCTATGGATCATTTCTTATATACTAAGGGCCGCATACGATAAGACGTAAAATCCTAGACTGTCTTCTCTGTAACTTCTGGATGTTTGAAGCACCCGCAGTACCCATATGACCAAATTGGCTTTATAACGGGTTTATATAAATGGACTTTATATTCCAAAGCCAAGGACTTATTAGCCAATGTAGTTGATTTGGACGTTATTTCTGCCTCAATGAGACGGGACCAAGCTACACGTCGATCTAGGTGGATACCTATATATTTAATGTGCATTTGCGCTGGAACCGTGGTAATTGTTATTGCGATTGGTGGACAATTTTTCCTTTTAAGAGAAAACGTTACATGAGCACATTTCGATTGATTAACCTTTATTCTCAACTGTTTTAACAAGTATTCTTGCTCATGAATATGGCACTGAAGTTGTGCAGATGCCACCATCGGATTTTTATTAACACATACAAATGCAGTGTCGTCTGCAAAGGTTGACGTAGATGTATGTGGGCTTGTTGGCATATCCGCTGTATAGATGATATATAATAGCAGCCCTAGTACACTACCTGCAGGTATTCCTGCACTGATTTTTCTTGAAATCGGATCCTTTGACCTTACTTTAAAGGATCTATCTGACAGGTGTTTTCAGGAAGAACCCGAGCTATTCTAGTGAGTAGCCCATCATGGCAGAGTTTATCAAATGTTTGGAGATGTCCATAAATAAAGCTTAACAGTATTGGTTTCTTTCAAAAGCCGACCTAATATTAGTAACGATTCTATGGACTTGTTCAATAGCACTATGCGTTGCTCGAAAACGTTTTGTTCATTTAGAAAAGGAGTTACAATCGAGACGAATAATTTTTCAAATATCTTTGACAAAGCTGAGAGTAGGCTAATGGGCATGTACGCCGTAATTTGGCTTGAGTTGTTTCCTGGCTTCGGGATGATAACAATTTAAGACATCTTTAAAGAGCATGGGAAGAAGCCGATTTTAAATAAAATAATCGAAACTTCCTAGGATTATTCACGGCGTCACTACTAATTGGAATAATGAAACTATTTATAGAATTTAGTGCGAAAACCTTCTCTTAGTGACTCGTGAACGCATTTGCCTTTTCACTAGAGTTTTTAGCCCAAGTCTAAGACGGGATTAATAAGCAATAAGACGTTGCAAGTGCTTTACAGCTTTCCATAGGCTATAATCCGCGTTTTTCACTGGATCCAAGTTTTCCAAAAAGCTGTCGATAATGAATTCGTGTTTCTGTTTTAATTTATTGCGTAAGGTTTTTGGGCATAAAATCATGTTTATGTGTGGAGAACAACTTTTTTGCCATTGCCTTCTTAGTCTTCTTTTCTCAATGACGAGCATCTGAATATCTGTTGTTGCCTGGCACGATTTTATTTCAGCTGATAGCTTTGTTGGCGTTGCAGCTATGGCTGTGACAGTCACAACGTCTATAAAATGATCAACACCTGCTTGAATATTTAGATTTATTTAATAATTGTTTTCATATCCTGTACAACAAGACTGTGCCTTATATTTATAGTACAGGGCCTTGATAGATTCTAACATGTATTGAGTTATAATAAAAATTAACTTAACATATTAAACGAAATCTAAATACCACAATATAACAAATCCATTTATTTTTTGAAAATGAAAGGGTTTTTTTTCAAAAGAGAAAGAGTTACATTAAAAACCTTAATCATAGAAGTTAAATAAAAATCTTCTAAAACTGTTAGCATTGTTATTTATTTGTTGATTGAATGGAAGACTATTGCAGAGCATGTAAATGAGATTGCATTTCGGATACTAAATATTGAAATCGGGGTATTATTATATTTCTGTTCCGTCACGATTGAGAAATCTGTAATTTTTCATATATATACCCCGGTGATTCTGAGTTTATTACCCTATGCAAAAATATTTGCGTGTAAATTTTAATCAGTTTTTCAAATTTGACGCCGTAGAGCTTAGTTGAAACATGGTCAAACCTTTTTAGTCCATAAACTTATCTGATAATGTTATTAAACAAAACAGCAAGCTTTCTTTTACTAGCTGAGTCACAGTTTCCAAATAGTTGACAGCCATACAGTAGAGAAGGAATAAGGTACGCTTTAGCAAAGGGGTAAAGTATTGTGTAGGCCAAAGAGCCCGTAGCTTTGCATAAGTCTGTCCAACTAGTGATTTGACATGATCTGTCCATGTTAAACTATTATTAAAAATTATTCCAAGGTTCCTAACAGTGTTGACAATTTCGATTTTCTCACCATTCAAAACAATGTCGTTAAACGTAGAAGGAACTGAGCCTCTCCTGCCTATTACAATGCATTTCGATTTCTTGGGGTTTAGCCCAGTGACAAATTTTGCTCAAATCCTGATCCAGATATGATATACTCAGATCAATATCTTGAACTGAACTGCCTAGAGTAAGTTGAAACCTCCCTTGGCAAGTCATTTACATACAATGAGAATAAAAGTGGTCCCAGTATGGAACCTTGGGGCTGTATTACTCAAGGGATATTCATAGCTATGCGAGAGCTAACATATATTTAAAATTTTAACCAATTCGTGTTTCCATTTGGGTACAAATTAACGGTATCAGTTGCGGTGACCAAACTGTCGTTTAAAATAACAATTGTAGGTGAATGATCAGAAGATAGGTCGTAGGATGAACTTACAGACAGTTGATCGAGTTTGATGGTTTTTACTATAGGAAATCCAATAAGGTCTGGAAACTTATTAAAGTCTGTGGATGCCGTCAGATACGACGTTCAGTTTGTTTGCTTAAATTGTGTGTGCTTTGCATTGTAATCGCCAGCAGCAATAAACTTTTGTTCTAGTGTAGAAAAGAACCTGGAAAATTGATAGTGTTCGATTGACGAGACTACAATTTTAAAATCAGTAATATTCAAGGCTTGCAAAAATGCCTTATCTTTTTCCAGATTATAATGGCAGTCCCACCACATGCATTTTCGCTTGGATATTTGGTGCCAAATATATATAGAATCCATCAATACTAAAACAGTTTCATATAGTGAAGTATGTTTCAGAGACTAAAAGTATGTCAATGTCATGTGTTAGCAGAAAGTAGTCTACTTCATATTTATGTTGGGAGAAACCGTTAAAGTTCCAGAAGCATATTTTTATCTGGTTCCTTTTGTGCTAAGCAAAACTTGTGGAATCACGTTTTGGGATCGCATCATTTCCTGAAATATACCCTGCATAGTTGACATGAAATTATTCGTTGTTTGTATTTAATTAGGGATTGAGCTCGAATTGTTAGTAACGGGTGTCTGTGCACCCTCTTTTAAGACGTGGATATATGAATGCTTATGCGCATTAAAACTTCAGGCATTCACATTAGGTAAACCATTTCTCATTCTTTGCGCATACGAATAGTTTGGTTTAGTATGTGGCTGTGTAGCTTGTTTACTAGAAATACAACCAGCATGAGAAACCGAGGAAATTGGGAAGCCCTATGTTGCTCATATTCAGGTTTACGGGCGACTTTCGCATTATTTTTTACGTTTTGGAAGACCTTGCAGCCCCTGTAATTTGCTGTATGTAGTTTTAACCACAGTTGCTGCATTTTAGGATATTGTGGTCTGTTTTGGAAGAAGTGCATTCCAAAGTCCGGTGCGCATCACCACAAACAACGCATACTGATGGCAGCTTGTAGTAAGTTTGCGTGTGTCCGAATTCCTGTAAGTTGGTACACTGACGGGGACCATTACGTTTTAAAGGCCCTTCCGCCGTTATTCTTCTGTTCAAAAGGTAGCGCAAATTGTATGTAGGATGAACCGAGTTTTTTGATTTAAGCTGAGACGCGTTAAATACGATTTGAACACGAAATATTGTGCACTGTGGGAACAGAACTCATTATGATGATTATCAAACCTTTAGCACTTTATACGTATAATAGCTTTTCGTTTCTGCCTCGTCTCTACTTGCGATGATTCTTATCAGTGTGGGCATGCATCATTGTTTCTTGCATTTTTCCTCTTCGTACATAAGCACATAGAAAGTTTGTTTACCTACGAGTTGGGACAGCATATGACGAATGGCATTTGATGTTTATACGCGCAAGTAAATTGGTGGGGGTTTGTGTTCCCTTACAGTGGGTTCGGCATCTTCTTTATGCGGGGAAACAAGCATATAGAATCTATTAATGATATCCTAGGTACTTGATAAGAACCTTCATATTGCTTGGCGGTTCGCTCTTGTCGCGAAGACTTAGGACTGGCTTTCCTCTTGGTTATGGTTATGTACCGATCCTTACCAGTTTGTACACGTTTATATACAGTACCTAGTCCTTTTTCGTGTACTATTTTTTGTGTAGCGCCTGTAATGTATTTTTCTTGAGTTTGATTTGTTGAGTTCGTTGCGTCTGTGTCAGATACATTTAAATTTGCAGATAATGAACGCGTTCGGTCAATTGGGTTGGCGATTAAAAAAGCACTGTAATCGTTTTTTATTATTTATATTGTTCATTGCATTATTAGCATTTGTGTAACTAAAAAAGTAATAAGCATTGCTGTTATTACCGGTTTAACCATGCCCAGTTTGTTATCGTTTTTTAACACACTATATTTGTTTTTTTTGTTTGTTATTTATTTCTTTGTTTTTACTAGCTTTTCACTGTGTCTCTGCATTTGTTCAATTGAATTCTTAACAAAATTTGTTATGCGCTAAATATGACGGTCAAACACGGTCATATGTATACAATAAAGAAAAAGAATTCAACTGTTAGAAGCCATTTAAGCGTGTTTTACTAACTAAACACATCATCGTTCAACAAGTTGATGTGCTTGAAGGACAATTAACCTTAAACGCTCAAGAAAGAGCACCGATTTGGATGAATTAAATATATGATACGTAAAAAAGAAAACAAAACAAAACTGCGTACTCAAATTTTAAAAATATATAAAAGTATTTTTTTTAAAGTTACTTTAAAAAATTGGTTATATCTTCTAAGATACACTGAGCACTTACCAGTGAATATCTTTGAAAGGTAAATTATAAGTGACGTTTTTAAAATGAATTAGAAGTTTACAAAGAATTCTTATGCATTATGCATGTGTCATATAAAATATTAAAAATCCTATCATATAATATAATACACATTTGATTTTTTAGTTTTAGAAATATTTTTATTTCAGGTATGGGCATTTAAATATAAAAAATAAAAGATAACAAAAACGATGTCAAAAATAATAGATAAAATTCATTATATGTACATATTAATAAAAAAAAACGTAAAACAATTTAATAAAATAGAGCAAAGATTCAAAAAACAGCTTTAACTGTGATGATAATTATGAAAGCAATTTTTTTCGGCTGTTAAGCAAAGATTAACCTTACATTTTGAACAAAACATCCGCGTTTGTCCAGAGCAATTCGGTAGCTTACATCTTCCCTTTTTATCCATCACAGTCCAATGGTTTATCATATCAAGCCTGATATCCTTGGGAGGCGCCGATTGAGCGTTTTGCTTTCGTCGTTTTTCTTTAATTTGTTATTCCATGGACGGGCGACCGCGCTGTGTAGCAACACTTGATGAGGAGGAAAACAATACGTCTGCCACCTCCAACTTAAAATCAATCAATCTCATATCCGCATGCTGTTGATTATTTATTCCTCTGTACAGTATCCATGTGTTTACACACGTCATATCAAGAAGATGGTAAAATATTCTGTTCGTCCATTTTCTGCTCTTCGTCATTATTTTGTGACGGCCCATTGAGCTGTCCATTAAGTCAACTCCACCCATATGACAATTGTAATCTTTAATGGTTTGCGGACATGGTATGTCTTTTGTTGATTTTTCTTTTTTGGCAAATCTTTTAATTGTTATGGGCAGCTCTTCTGCATTTCCGGTGGTCTTTATTGGCATAGTACCAACGTAAGTCGAAACCAGGGGCCTGATTCCCACATTCGCTTGGGTGCGATTTCTTACTCGAACGTGCGAGTTTATGCATGTTTGGGATTCTCTAATTCGATATCTAACAAAATGTATCGAAATTTCCAATGACGTTATTCGATAGCGTGCGATCATTCGAATGCAACCGTGTGTGTTTTTACTCGCAATCAAAAAGGCAATCGAGTTAATGTTTATCGTGAAAGTGCAAATAAAATGTAAGTTAAAATAATGGTTGCAGCAGGTATTAATGTCGCTGTTGAGGGTCTAAGAACAGTTCAATGCTTTGGACTGGAAAAGTATTGCACACCCACTAATGAATTTGATGTTTCACCAAATAATGACGTTTTATGTGTATCTCCCTGCTTAATTTCCGAAAGTGAAGATCGAGTACAGTGCAACTTATCCTCGTTTATGGAAACTGAGACAAATGGCGAGGAAGAAAAATCAGAGCCAACTAAAACCGAAAAAAATATAAACCGTTGCCAAAAATCACTATTTTTAAATATATTTTGGCACAAATTAAATATTGTTGAACTTTTTCTTTGTATAAGTTAAGGCAGCTTAAAGTATTTACTTTATCTCTGTAATCTATTTGCTCTCAATTTTGCGATCTCTTTTTCTTTATGCAATTATTGCTTAGCTCTAAGCTTAGTTCTTTTTTGACACTCGTTTGGTAAGCAATCCTCATCGAATAGGAAAGCGAAGTTTAATAGCCAGTGTTAAATTCTTTGTCCAATTAATTGAAATTTATTAATAAAATTTAAAGTGAATTTATAAAATCAAAATTAAAGGTATTTTCATTCCAACCAAAAAAGGAACAAATTAATTGGCGCCTAACGTGGGGCTGGCTGAGTCTAAAATAAAACGTTTAAACTTAAAATAAAATAAAAAATTGTTATATTATCTTTAGCAATTATAAAGTAATAAAACCCAATATAAACAAATAGTTAATTATTCCAATTTATTTGAATTTAAAAGTTCCAACAAAAGCCGATTATACCAACGAACAAATTGTAGGTGATCCCTAACAAACACATATTGAAAGATTTGTATGAATTAGTAGGAGTAGTCGGTCTACCTTACACTAATACGTTCTACCACAAAACTACAACAAGTTTTAAATTTATAAATGACTGATATGAACTGTATTAACCGAAATTAAAATTAAATAGCTAATAAAATAAAACTATAAAACACTTCCCAATATTGGTTAAAATTAATAATTCGGACGCATTAAGTTGCGTACTAACAACTTAAATCCAAGTTAAATTTTAAATTAAAAATTATAACAAGAAAATTAAAAACGTTATAAATGTGAACCAACAAAAAAAATTACAAATTAATTTATTAAAACTGATTCCAGTTAACAGTTATAAAATGCAACAATAAGCATCGATCAAATCAAAAAGTTACAGCAATTGAAAAAGTAAAAAAAAAAACATTTTTTAGAAGCAACAATAAGCATTGATGGAAACGAAATTGAAGAAACAAATAACAGTATAGAAAGTCCTTTAAATAAATTTTATGACAACAGTTCAAATGAAAATAAGAGCAAATTAAGTGCGAACGAAATCAATAGAAGGGAACAAATTAAATAAAAGCCAATAAATAATAGGAAATAAGAGACTCAAAAATATCTGGGAAAAAAACTAAATCTGCGAGAAGGCGTAATCATTAAGAGAAGTTCTGATGAGCAAGAAATGCTGCCAAATAAGAGATTCTAAAACAAACTGCCTATGAACGGGAAGTAATTAAAGTATTAACTAAGTAGTTGTAGTAGGTAAAAAATAATGAATACATAAAGTGTTAATTTCCTTGCTAGAATTTATAATTTAATAAAAATTGAATTATTATTTAAATATTATATGAACTTAATAACTGTGTAAATATATTTAAATTAATTTTATTACAAAATCAATTTTGCTAGTAGTAAATTACTATAAATTTCTCTTTGACATTGATGATAATCATAATTATAACTATATTTAGATTTTTAATCCATATTGAAAAAAATAACTGAGTGATATTAATTTAATTAAATTTACGTCCTTATGAACATTGATAACTTAATATCGGGCATACAAAATTTTAGAATTAGCTCAGAGAATACCATCTCATACCCTAAAAAAATGGATACCAATACCGCCCAAGCTTTGCTAAATACTGCTCTGAGTTAGGCAACTGAGCAAGCGTGTCAAAGTTTTCAGAACACAATTGATGATCTAACTAGAAGATTACCCACCTTAGAAAATCCTGTACAAGTTGAAGAATATAAGCCTATAGCTACCGGGTAGGTGTACGATGCAGCGAATCTCTAGATATAGTGAAATCTATTCCAGAGTTCAGTGGAGATGCGAGCAAGTATATGTCTTGGCGTCAGGCCGCAATAACTGCCCATAAATTGTTTGAATCCTATGAAGGCAGCTCCACATATTATCAGGCTGTAGGAATTATTAGAAATAAAGTTGTAGGACCCGCCGACACAGTACTCAGTTAGTACAACACAGTGTTGAATTTCAAAGCAATGTTATCCATGTTAGACTTTTCATTTGGAGATAAAAGGTCTATATTTACGCTTGAACAAGAATTGTCCACATTGAAGCAAGGCCGACAGGGAATTGTTGAGTTTTATGATGCAGTTGAGAAAAAATTAGCACTGATTTTAAACAAAGTTATAATGACGAATGAAGGCAATCCGGCATTAATTGAAGCGCTTGGTCAAAAATACAGGGAGAATGCTTTGCGCGTATTTATTTCCTGGTTATGTCAAAACCTCAAGACATGCCATCTGCTCTCGCCCTCGCCCAGGAACTTGGGACTAACCAAGCGAGATATAATTTTGCATCAACCTTTTGGAATAATTCGACCCAAGGCTTTACTTAATTCACCACATTTTCAACCTGTTCGGCAGCCCCATTTTCATAATAGGCCAATACAACAACGTTTTTTTTCCTAGTAATCAACCAAACGATACATATGAATCACCATACAATCGTCTTAAATATTAATAGATATAATAACAAATTCGCCAATCCTTTTTTTAATCCGCATCCAAACGCTACATTTAATAGAAATAGCAATAGAATTCGACACTATGGTGCCAATGGATGTTGATATTAGTAACCGTATCAGTCAACAGCATCAGAAACGATCAGCTGAAAGTTTGCGTCAAAAGGCTTCAAAAATGGAAACAATTAATCATTTAAGTCAACATTACCCTACGGAAGACCACTTCCAATATGATTTTATGAGGCACCTAGTTCTAGTTATGCTCCACAAGTTGAACCAACTGAACATAATATACAAGATGAAATTAATTTTTTAGAACCAGTTTCCTCCTGCCTTATATAGAAAGATCGGTCGGAGGTAGAACGTTAAAAATACTGGTCGACACTGGCACATCAAAAAATTATATTAAACATTTTCGGTCCTTGAAGTCAGTTAAACCACTTGAGAAACCCTTCTTAGTAAAATCTATCAATGGTAATTCAAAAATCACTTCAAAATGTTTAGCATATTTACTGGGGACACTGCTAATTTTTTCATTTTACCGCGTTTAACTACTTTTGATGCAATAGTTGGCTTTGACTTTTTGAATCAAATAAAAGCGCAAATTGACTGCAAAGCGGGAATACTAAAATATGAAAATGGAGTAGAAAATCTGTCGTTTCTTTACTGTAATGCAGTCAATAATTTGATCAGCCCTAAAACTTGTGATGCACCGGCTTACATAATTGAAAAGCTCGAAAATATTTTGGAAGTTAACAAAGCAGTTTTTGCTGATCCAATAGAATCCCTTCCCATTGTCACCAAGGTTGTAGCCACTATTAGAACTGAAGACCAAGAGCCAGTATACTCAAAGTCATATCCGTACCCGTTTGCTTTGAATGATTTGGTAAAGAAAAAAAATCGCAGATTTGTTGAGAAACGGCATGATAAGACCTTCTCGCTCTCCATATAATAATCCTATATGGGTAGTTGATAAGAAAGGTTTTGATGAGTTGAGAAAACCGAAAAAAAGACCTGTAATTGACTTCAGAAAACTAAATTCAAAAACTACAAGCGATCGGTATCCAGTACCCGATACGTCAACCATTTTATCAAATTTGGGAAAATCTGCTTACTTCACTACTCTGGACTTAAAATCCGGATTCCATCAAATCAGCTTAGCAGAGAATGACAGAGAAAAGACAGCTTTTAGCGTTAATAACGGAAAATTCGAATTTTGTCGACTACCGTTTGGATTGAAAAACGCCCCCAGCATTCTTCAGCGTGCGATAGACGATATTTTACGCGAATAAATTTGGAAAACCTGTCACGTATATATAGATAACATTATCATCTTCTCGTCATCAGCTGAAAAACATATCTCTGATATTGAAAAACATATCTCTGATATTGAATCCTTCAGAAATTGTATAAAGCAAATATGCAAGTTTCAAGGGAGAAGTCAAAGTTGTTTAAAAGTTCCGTAGAGTTTTTAGGATTTCTTGTTTCGGAAGATGGTATTAAGACCTGCCCTGAAAAAGTCAGTGCTATTGTAAGTTATCAGGTCCCTAAAACACTAAGCAGTTTGAGATCATTCTTAGGGTTGGCAGGTTATTACCGCCGGTTCGTCAAGGACTACGCGCTCATAACAAAACCGCTCACAAAATATCTTCGCGGAGAAAATGGAAACGTATCAGCAAAATCGTCTCCAAATATAAAAATTTCAAAATATTAAAACATATTAGACATCAGAAGATGTCTTGCTGCTTCATCCAAACTTCAAAGAGCCGTTCGAACTTACTACCGATGCGTCGTCTAGTGCGATCGGTGCTGTGTTGATACAAAATAAAAGACCCATAACAATGATTTCAAGAACTTTATCTGCAAAGAAAACTACTCCACAAATGAGCGTAAACTATTAGCTATAGTGTGGTCGCTTCAAAAGTTACGAAATTATTTGTATGGGGCAAAGAATGTTAACATTTATACAGATCACCAACCGCTCACATCTTCCCTTTCAGAAAAAAATCCTAATACAAAAATCAGGAGGTGGAGGGCATTTATTGAAGAGTTTTCACCGAAGTTTTACTATAAACCCGGCAAGGATAACATCGTTGCAGACGCCTTATCCCGTCAATATATGCATTATGTGGAAAGTGACTCAATGAGCACGGACGCAACAGTTGGCTCCGAAACCTTGTCAGCAACTGAAGGCGTTGGAAGTTCTGATACTGTAACAGCATCAGAGTCATCGTCTATTGCAACAATACAAAGCAAAGAGTCTTCCGCAGAAGTTATCAAGTCTGTCGTAAACCCAATCAATTGCTTTAAAAATCAACTTGTTTTAGTCGAAGCATCAAAACCAGCTTTAGTTTCAGAAACAGTGATTGTTAATCAAGTGCGACACATAATCAATTTTAATAAAGGGACAGAAATCATGAAATTGTTGAAAAAAGCTGTAAATCCGAATGTTGTAAACTGCATTCATTCGGATGATCACACGTTGTGTAGTGATAGATATTCAAAACCCAGATGATCAGCTTGAAATCGTCTTAAGTGAGCACAATAGGGCACATCGCAATCTATGCGAAAATCTTAACCAAATCCTTAGAGAAAACTATTTTCCAGGCATCCGAAAGAAATTGCAAGAGATAGCTTCAACTTGTAAGATCTGCAAGGAGGCAAAGTATGTCAGGCATCCTCGAAAAGCTCGAATCGGTAAATCTCCTATCTCTGAAAATCCAGGCGAACTGATAAGTCGCATTTTGTTACCTGTGTCGACAAGTTTAGCAAATTCGCTATTGTTTTCCCTATTACATCTAGATCAATTGTAGATATCAAGATTCCATTATTGTCAATAATGAATTTTTTTTCAAAAGCTAAAACTGTGGTATGCGATAATGAAAAGGCATTTAATTCAGAGCCAATAAAATCTGTTCTCGCAAACCAGTTTGGCGTAGACATTTTTACGGTTCCACCGGCACACAGCACAAGTAACGGACAAGTGGAACGGTGTCATAGTACTTTGGCTGAAATCGCAAGGTGCTTGAAAGCAGAAGAAAGGTATGTTGGCACAAAGGAATTAGTTTTAATTGCTGTTTCAAAGTATAATCGAACAATACATTCAGTAACAGGACTTAGACCCATTGATGTTATTCACTGCATTTCCGAAAAGTAAAGGCTGTCCTTGGTAAAAAAAAAACTAAATACAGCTCAAGACAAGGATTTGACATACCACAACACACACAGAATAACGAAACCCTTCTCTCCCGGAGACTGGGTATTTGTAAAAACCAATAGGAGAGTAGGCAATAAATTCAGTAAACGCTTTGTAGAAAAAAATAGTTCAAAAGGACATGGGAAGCTATGTACTGATAAACAATAGACCTGTTCATACGGATAATTTACAATAAAATTCTGAATTTTGTTTTTTTAACTAATTATTAATTATCTTAGAGTAAGCAAACAAACTTATATTTAAAAAATTATCATTTCTATAAACTAATTTAATTAATTTAAGATACAATTTAAATGTCGAGGACGACTAGTTTTAAAGTGGGAGGATAGTTAAGGCAGCTTAAAGTATTTACTTTATATCTGTATACTATTTGCTCTTAATTTTGCGATCTCTTTATCTTTATGCAATTAGTGCTTTAGCTCTAAGCTTAGTTCTTTTTTTACACTCGTTTGGTAAGCAATCCTCATCGGATAGGAAAGCGAAGTTGAAAGCCAGTGTTAAATTCCTTGTCCAATGAATTGAAATTTATTAATAATTTAAGTGAATTTATAAAATCAAAATTAAAGGTATTTTTATTCCAACCAAGAAAGGAACAAATTAATTTATATGTATATTATTATTATAATTTTTTTTTCACTTCGAATAAATATTTATGTCCTTTCACTTATATTTTGTTTGAAATTACTTCACTTAAACATTCATCGTTCTTTAACTAAGACTTGAGCGTTTTATTTATTCTTTAGAATAAAAACATATGTTCTTTAACTTATTCTTTGGAATAAGTTTCCGTAAAGACAGATTTTAGTTTTTCTTATGTCGTTCTTTATTCACTGTTGTCTTCAGACTGCTTATTTTAAATTTCTTAATTCTATTCTTAGCGTAATTTTTCTGATTATGTTCTGTTTCTTATTTAATTTTAATTATTGAGTCATCACCATAAAAGTCGATGACTTCAATTGATTTACAAAGCAAAATGTGTATTGGGCAATATTTATTCAAAGTTTCGAATTTCAACCAAACAGTATTTTATAAAGTTTGAATGAATAAAAAAATATGTCATAGACTTTAAGGTCTTATGAAGTAGCGGAAAAAGAAATCAAATTTTAGAAAGTAAAAAGAAATACAATTTTTTATTGCATAAACATTTCTTTACAAAGTGTCTTTGACTTTGTTTTTAGGTTGGTTTAACGTATTTAGCAATGATTGAATTTATATCTACGAGGGTTGGTTGAGTATGGGATTGCATACGTAACTCGCCTGCTGAGGCTTCGAAGGATACGTCTAACCTTACTTACAACGGCAGTCAGCTTGTCCCTTACGTGAGTAAGATGAGCTAAAAAGTTCATCCTGCCAGTCATCACTATTCCCAGATACTTGACCTGAGTCAGATATATGAGAGTAATGCCGCCAGACCGAATGAGTGGAGGACGACCGTGCGACAACCTGCCCTTCAGCAGCATTGCACGGTCTTGTCCATGGGGACCCCACCACCTACAAATTCGCCCCACTCAATCACGTCGTGCATGGCCCGCTCACCCTTGATTTCGAGATCAGCACGCGACCGTCAAACGCACCCTTAAAATCGACGAATATGCCAAGAACATATTTACCAGTAAAGTTGCTAACGCAGCGCCTAACATGCAGCCACGCATCCTCGACGCACCTCCCCTCCCTAAAGCCGTACTGGTACCCGGAAGTAGCCTCACTAGCATCCTCCTTCAGTCTTGACACCATTATTCTCTCCAATACTTTTCCAAGCACTGGGGGAGACTGATGCCCCGGTAAGAACGAGGATCACTCCTCACTCTATCGGGGGACTTCAGAAGAACGACAACTTTGACAATCTTCCAAGTCTCAGGGAAATAACCCTGGCTCACACACTTCCCAAAGATTGACTCCAGGTATACCGGTATGGCCTTCCAGATGTTTTTACACATCTCTCCAGTCATACCATCAATGCCTGGCGATTTCCTATTCCTAACACGACAGATACTGCCCGAGGCCTCTGACCTTTCCAGGACCGGAGAAGCAACCATCTCCCTAATGAGAGGAGAGTGGTCACCCATCTCCGCTGCCGGAAAGAAAGCCCCCAGCAAAGTTTCGATGCACTCCCCCCAGGTTAGCTAGAAGATATCGCCAATCCGAAAGGAAGCTAGGTCCACCTGTGTACCTCGACCCCTCCAGATATGGTAAACTCTACCCCAGGGATCGTTTCTATTGTACCGTACGAATCTCCTTAATTCGTCCTTTTTTACCGTAACTATGCTGTCCTTGTACGTTCTGAGGCCAGCTAAATAGTCTGCTATACGCTGAGCTAGATCTTCAGAATACGGCTGCTGTTCGAATCGTACCCAGGTTGGATATCGCCTGCCCAAGCTCGCAGATCACCGCATATGACCGCTGATATGCCAACAAACTCAAACACATACGTCAACCTTCGCAGGTGACACTGCACTTGTAAGTATAAATAAGGACCCGAGGATCGCGAAGCATCTGCAATCTAGCTAGACGATGGTTAAAAATGAAAGTTTTATATATTCCCATAGTTCAAGAAGACATTAAAAGTTACTCATGTACATACGTAAGCAAGTTATCAGTCCATCCCAAGCCCGAGGTTTGTTGCAGTTTGGTTAACACCAGAGACTAAGAAAAATTTTATACATTCGGCCTTGCGAGACACCGCTTTTATTCCATTGTAAAATAGTATAAGATTTGAATACAGCAATTTTGTTTATACATTCGTAGTAGTTAATAAAAATAAGAACTAGGATTAGGATTTGAGAACTTATTGTTATTTTCTTGAAGAAAGATTCAATAAAAAAAAAATTAAAACTTTAAAACATCACCATAACTTGGCAAATTTAATTCATTAAATTCACTTGGCATGCCAATGATACTAGCGTTCAGATTAGCCCGAATGATTCCATACTTTAATGTGAAAGGTTTTTTTTAAAGAAATTAACACACGCTTACTTTTTCAAAGTTATGTATTAATTAAAAGAAGTGATTAACACCACGTTTTTAATAAATGCATTAACGGTAAATTTTTACAATGACTAGAACTATTAATAATATTGACCTCTAATTACTCTTTGTTCATAACTTTCATAGCAGATTACTAAATTATACTTGTTAAATCAGATTAGCGGAGCTTAACATAATCGTTGCCTCTTTAAAGCTTTGTAATTCGTAAAAAAATTAAGCTTTAATTGTTGCGGTGTATAATAAAAACAGCTACATTAGCATAGGAGTACCACTATTGACAACTCCGTAATTTTTATTTTTATATTTTGCTTTCTTTAAATTTTAGTGCAAAATTCTTGCCTAAATTTGTTTCTTATTAAGCCAAGCTTGGGCCTCACATTATTTTGTTAAGCTACCGGGTAATACACACCATATCTTAAGCAAAAGAGTATGTAAAACAAGATTAATTTAAATGTAAAATAAATGATAAAAATTGTAAAATAGCTGTAAAATACGCTTTTTAATTTTACCTGACGTCTTAATTTTCTAAAATACTTTGTGATCGTTTTTTGGTTATTCGAAGCACGTGAAGATTAGAACACATAATCTCAAGCTCTGCTTTTTCATAATGGATACATCAAAGGAATTTTTTGGCATCCAAGCACATTAAATACATTTGCTCTAATTGATGACGGTTCATCTTGTACTCTAATAGAAAATTAACTTGCATTTTAACTGCAATTAGAAGGACCCGCAGTAGAATTGTGCTTGCAATGAGTAGCCGATATAACTCAAACATATGAGACATCAAAAATAACTATCGCGAATCTCGATCTGCCTGTACAAACTCTTGCACAAGAGATCTTGATCTACACGACCACTTACGAAACTTATAAATTTTGCCATACACATCTGTAAAAGCAAGAGCGCTGAATGGAATCGACCTTGCTAAACTTTGTGTTCACGTGGAAATAAAAGAAAGTACTAATGAGGGTTTAATTGCAATAAGAAGTCATATAGGTAGGGGAGTTTATGGTCCCCAATGCGTAAGTAATTCTTCTACTAATAGGATACTGCATATTTGCTCTTATAGTATGTACAATTGTATGGATAAATTGCTACAGAATTATTTTTCTTTGGATCCATGAGGAATAAAACTAAGTGCTAACCTACTACGCTCTAGGGGTAATGAATATGTAAAAACTATTATGAAATTAAGAACTAAATATATACCTGCAGAAACGGTGTGGGAAAAGGACTGCTATGGAAATATAATAACATATGGTCTAGCTGATTAATTTTCTATGGCTCGGCGTCGGTTGCTTTGTTTGAAGGTTAAAATGAAAAATGATTCCCAACTCAAATCGTTTCTGGCGGAAAAAATGAAACACTACTAGACAAAAGGTTATATTAAAAAGTTGCGCAAAGAAATTTCTACAGGCAGAAAATCGTGGTATATCCCTCTATTTACTGTAACAAACAAAAACAAAACCCGAATTGTTTGGAACTGCGGCCACAACAGGTAATGTTTCTTTAAATTCTATTCTTTTGAAAGGTTCAGACTTGTCAAAATCATTGGTAGGTATTCTTATTCGTTTTCGCGAAAGGCCAGTTGTCATTTCGGGCGACATTCATAAAATGTTTCACCAGATTCGCGTTGCAAAAAGCGACCAATGCTCCCAGCAATTTTTGTGGCGTGGTGAAGATACTTCTAAGCAGATTGATGTGTATGTTATGACTGTAATGACTTTTGACGCTTGTTGTTCTCCCTCGCTAGCAATTTTGTAAAAGATAAGAATGCTGAACAAATTTTTACACAGTATCCTGATGTTTTTATTTACGAAATTCGCTCACATTTTGCAGTAACTTATTTATGAATTTGCACAATTACTCGATTATTGACCGCTATTAATTTTTTTAGCAACACTTAATTAATGTTGTCCTAAATAAAGAACATGATGGTATAACTATATCTTACGTAACTTTGTGTCACTTTGGCAACCTGGCTAAAATCTTCGAAAAAAGAAACTATCTGCCTGCTAAAGGGAAAAAGTAAATCACGAACATTGTCAAACAAAGCAAAACTTTATTCCAAACAAAGCAGTGTCCTTGGAAATGTTGCAATATTTATGTTTTTATGTGCATAAAACCTAATTTTATTACAAAAATAAAAAGAAAACACATCATATTAAACACATAATCACTTTTATTAAATTATATACGAAATATTTAGAGAAAAGTGATTTCAAATCGGCAGTCAATAAGTTGACGGGTTTAAAATCACGCTATTTCAATATTTTTTGTGCGCAGAACTCCTTTTGCGCGATTTGAAATCACTTTGACAAAAATTAATTTCAGAACAGGCCGGTATAAAAATTTAAAATTAAAACGGAGTAGATAGCTTGAATATTTTTACTGAGTAATCTTGGTAGTTGTGGGAAAAGTATTGCTTCTAAAAATATTTTTTTCCAATAAAAAGAAAAATTTCAATCAAGTTAGAGTACTTTATGTATCTACCTATAAAGCCTAGAATTAAATTCTTCCATAATTAACGTTTTTGAATACAGTTTCGCCTATCAATGGTTATAATGCTTAGAAAGTTTTTTCATACGGTCGTAAAGCTTTAACAGAAAGCCCCCAGAAAAACAAATTGCTACTTTATTTTACTTACTTACCTTTCCAGATTTGGTTATTTGCCAACCCTAAATGTATCTGTAAGCGGTAAAAAAAAACAATACAGCTTTGATTGCTTTGGGTAGAAAAGAGAAAATAGCAAGTGTGTAACCTACGTTTATTAATAAAAAAAATTTTTGGGAATAGCAAGTAAAGCTCGTAAGTAGGGTGTTTTGTACAGATTGGTAGATGTATGTTATGACTGTTTTATTGCTTTGCTACCTGTTCACACCCTACACATGCCTACGAGCTCACATGACAAATATATACCTGGCACACAATAAACCACTAACGAATTGATGCAAACTTCTCAGAACGCAAAATGACACTGAAGATGGCACATAGCCGAAACCGGTTTGTCTCCAAACCAAACTTGACAAGGGATGACGGAAATTCATTCAAAAAATCGACTTCCTTAATTACTAATGACACAGTTTTTATTAAATTCCTTTAAACTGTATAGTTACCACCTCTATAACCCTATTTTTCAGTCCGTAGTCTTTCGACATCTGCAGAATACAATTTTCCTGGTTTGATTTTTCGAGTAGTTAGGATGGTATGATGTACATCTAGCTTACGTTTTTTATTGACACCAATAATCGTGATATCTATATTTTTACGGGCCCGTAGCGGTACGTTTTGTAAACTGACCTATTTTTATATTTAATCTAATTCACAGTACAGAACTTTTGAAGTGAACGGACGTGTGTTTAAAATTCGTCGCAGCTGAACCAAACAAAACAATATAACACGCATTTAATCCGTAAATAATAATAACAAACATTAATAAATCCTTTTTTTTCCTTTTGGACGGTGTTGGTATATGTTTGGTGTTATATAAGATGCAGGAAATAAACCCCATACCTATATAGCTCCATTTTTTTTAGCACTATCGTGTAGATTCTCCCTCAAAAATTACAGATACACATGCCTATCCATAATGTTTTTAATAAAAACTAACTTCCCCATTCCAGACACTGGCATACAGCCTCCCACGACTAGAGAACCGTATTATTGTTGGTTTTATATTTTTTTTTTAAATTGAGAGATTCATTTGGCTTGTGCCACAATTATACGTCGTCCAACCGATCTAAGCAAGTGGAATTTACTTTCAAAAGCCGAAACGCTTTTGTCTCGCTACATGACCGTTAATATTATTGGCTCTTGGAATCCTACGGATCTTTTCGACACTTACATTTGTTCGTAGTGTTCTCCTATGCTTCTCGGTAATTTTTGGGCGGATAAATGAGGATTTTCTTCAAGAATTTGTCCCTGTGTCCTTAAAGTTATTGATTTTAGACGTTCTTTTCCCGTTTAAGTATGTATTTTTTTTTTTGTTTGCCGATATCGGTCAAACATATCACAAAAAATATTTTTTTTGATTTACCCCGATTATCGAAGTACAAACTAATCTTTTTTTAAACAATTTATTTTCCTTTATGTATGCTTACAGCAAGAACTTCACTACTGTGCACAATAAGAATTCTGTTTCTATTAAACATGATAAAAAAACATTATAAGTGTTATTATAAGTTAAAAAAATAACCCAATCATCAAAACAACTAACGGCGATGCTCATTAGGCGCAGTAGATAAAAGAAAATCCACAAGTAGTAATTGTTGTCCAACAGAGTGTGTTTGGTTATTACAGACAAAATTTTCATATGAATATGTAATACTTCCTATTTTAATAGCCAATAAAAAAGAAATGCATCCTAAAAGAATATACCCAAAGTATTTCTGTGAGTAAATGTATGTGCATACTTGCGAGTATGTAAGTGCAATTCAAAAAGAACTTAATTCAACTAAGTGGAAAGAAATTGAAAGGACACAAAGTTCAACCCTTTATTACGCCAACCAAGTGGGGGTTCTTCAAAGGAAAAAGGTATTTCAAATTATGTTCTCTTTAATTGAAAGTTTTTATAGCGAACATAGCTATATGTATCTATGTATCTATATTGATATACATGCGCAATACATTTCCATCGACAGATCAAAAACCTACTATTTTATGTATATACACTACGGAGGGTCAATTTATTCGGGTGATATTCTAAGAAAATTAGCCACAGAAAGTAAAAATGAAAACCTAGCTCCCACCGAGAAACACGAAGATTTTAGTTTAAGGTATTTTAAAAGAACTGCATAGTTTAATGAAAAACAACATGCTATGACTAAATCCAAACAATATAATATTAATTTGGCTTGTTTTACAGCAAATTTAATGAGCTTTAAGCATCTGCTTTCATTTTGTTAAAATTTATTTAAATGTTTGATTATAAAAAATAAAAAAACTTACAACTTCTGGTATATCACCACAAAACACGAATAGAGTTGCTATTTTTGGACCTGTTAATACCATTTTTTCTTAAACCTTATTTGATTACAAATAAGTTATTATGTTGCCACTAAGAATTGCTGAAGAAATATGGCGCACTGGTTTTGCGTCGAAGTTATTGTTAAAACTTCAGGTAAAATTAAAAGCGTATTTTACAGCTTGTAATTATACAAGTAAAATCTGTCATTTTAATAAACTATTTATTTTACATTTAAAATTATCTTGTTTTACATACTCTTGTGCTTAAGATATGGCTTGTATCCGGTAGCTTATCAAATGATGTTGTTTGCCAAAACGTGGTTTAATAAGAAAAAAATTTGAGCAAGAATTTTGCGCTAAAATTAAGACAAAGCCAAATGTAAAAATAAAAATTACAGAGTTTTCAATTGTGGTACTTTTATGCTAATGTAGCAGTTTTTTTTTATACACCGCAACATAGTCCTTTCGTAAACTTTGTGTTTCAGGTCAGAGTTTACTTCTTCACATCCATTTTAGCCAGCAACAGGTCGCGTGAGGAGGCCAATTTCGGTTTTTATCATAGCACTGCGAATAACATAATCTTTTCCGTAATGTACATTAACAACGATACCCTTTACGCATGTATTTCGTTTAGAATGCTCGTCCACAATGATTACTACATCATTTACTTCAATCGGACTTGACGACTCTCCATAAACTTTAGTGCGTCTAGCTACACTTAGGTAAGACTTGGAAGAACCAAGTAAGAAATGGTTAGGAGTAAGTGCTTCTCTCTCTTGAGACTCCAAAGGAACATATGTGAATTTAAAGTATTTTCCACATCAGCCAATGCTGTCTCAAAATTTCTTCCTTTAGACCACGTAGGGGCAATACATCTATCAAAACTGATTTTGTAGACTGCACCATCCTTTCACACGATCCTCCCATATGGGGTGAAGACGGAGGTCTGAAAGTCCACTCAAATTCTGGAAATGACCGTTCAAGCTCGTTTGTAGATATTTTTCCAACTTCTTCTTTAAGAACGCGGCATGCTCCACGGAAGTTTATTGCGCTATCCGAGAGAATACGCCGAGACACGCCGCTTTGGTTTGTAAGCAGTTTGAAAACTATCAAGAATGAGTCGGTAGACAATGATATTGCAGTTTCTCTATGTACTGACCGTACCATCATGCAGGTAAATAATATACCCCCGCGTTACTCTTTTCGTCTCCCTATAACGGTTTCACCCAAAATTGTCAACACCAATGCAGTGGAATGGGCTAGTGAACGATGAAAAGCGTTGCGCAGGTAAGTCTACAATATTCGGTGCGCTTGGAACAACACTTTTAATTTTACATAGTTGAGAAGTTTTTGCGATGGCTCGTACTGCTGCTATTAAGCCGGCGATACAGAATCTTTGACGGATTTCGTTTACGACTATTTCGTTGTGATGATGGTTATATTTTCGTTGGTAGAAGTCGATAAGTAAATATGCAATTCGATGTTTTCGGGGAATTATTATGGGTCTTTTAATATCCATAGGGACATCGGAAACTCCGAATTCGTTGAGATATGGCGAGTACTTGTAAATTATGCATTTATTTGGTATGCATTGATTAGACTTTAAGAAAGTAACTTCCTCGTAGAACATTTCCTCTTGACAAGACCTTAGTATAAACATTTCTACTGTTTCGATACTCCTTTCGTACACAAAGGCTTTAAAATCGATGTTGATTAGATGAGATCCCATTATAAAACGAATATATTTAAATACTGAATTCGTTAGCTTAAACGAAGTAATTCCCATTTACTAAAGTTTTGGAACAAATGGTCTGAAGCAATTGTTTACAAAGAAAAGTCAGTCCTTTTAATGTTTATATGACATCCGCTGAAAATGTGCATCAGAATGATCAATAAATAGAAAGAAAAAGGTCACTCTCTTTATTCATATCTTAGAAAGGCGGGACCTAAAAACCAGTGTGCTTCAGAATTTCGAACACTATTCCATTTTGTCCCGCCATCTGCCACGTTTTGGGCTGACGGTACAATCCTCCACTGTTTAACCTGTAAACTTTATAGTATTTCGCTAATGCGTTATTACACAAACTTTCTTCCGTCTGATTTTATCCAGTATATAACATCTTTAGAATCGGACTAAAATACTTTGCGATATACAGTCAACGGCATTTCTTTTATAATGAAATTTACTAGCCTTAGTCCCAATACTGCTCCAGTTTGGTTATAGAAATGGCTTTTAGAGGCGCAACTCTGGTTTTGGATGACGCTAGACTACATTTTATTTGACCCAAATCTTCGAAAAAAAGTTAGCTCGTCTGTAGAAGTCATCCACAGTATGACCAACACCTTTTCAAAAACTTTTTTGTCTTCCAAAGTGGGATATTACAACGAATGCAAAGTGTATTTTGAGTTGGACAGCCAATTTCGCATTTCAAAGCCTCCTTCCTTATAAATTGTACGTACAGTTGTCGCCATCGAAACCATTTCGTCCGCTGTGTAACAGCGTAAACTTGCTAGCGAGGGAGAACAACAAGCGCCAAAAGTCATTACAGTCATAACATATACATCAATCTGCTTAGAAGTATCTTCACCACGCCACAAAAATTGCTGGGAGCATTGGTCGCTTTTTTCAACGCGAATCTGGTGAAACATTTCATGAATGTCGCCCGAAATGACAACTGGCCTTTCGCGAAAACGAATAAGAATACCTACCAATGATTTTGACAAGTCTGAACCTTTCAAAAGAATAGAATTTAAAGAAACATTACCTGTTGTGGCCGCAGTTCCAAACAATTCGGGTTTTGTTTTTGTTTGTTACAGTAAATATAGGGATATACCACGATTTTCTGCCTGTAGAAATTTCTTTGCGCAACTTTTTAATATAACCTTTAGTGTTTCATTTTTTCCGCCAGAAACGATTTGAGTTGGGAATCATTTTTCATTTTAACCTTCAAACAAAGCAACCGACGCCGAGCCATAGAAAATGAATCAGCTAGACCATATGTTATTATATTTCCATAGCAGTCCTTTTCCCACACCGTTTCTTCATTTAGTTCTTAATTTCATAATAGTTTTTACATATTCATTACCCCTAGAGCGTAGTAGGTTATCACTTAGTTTTATTCCTCATGGATCCAAAGAAAAATAATTCTGTAGCAATTTATCCATATATTTTTACATACTTTAAGAGCAAATATGCAGTATCCTATTAGTAGAAAAATTACTTACGCATTAGGGACCATAAACTCCCCTACCTATATGACATCTTATTGCAATTAAACCCTCATTAGTACTTTCTTTTATTTCCACGTGAACACAAAGTTTAGCAAGGTCGATTCCATGCAGCGCTCTTGCTTTTACAGATGTGTATGGCAAAATTTATAAGTTTCGTAAGTGGTCTTGTAGATCAAGATCTCTTGTGCAAGAGTTTGTACAGGCAGATCGAGATTCGCGATAGTTCTTTTTGATGTCTCATATGTTTGAGTTATATCGGCTACTCATTGCAAGCACAACTCTACTGCGGGTCCTTCTAATTCCAGTTAAAATGCAAGTTCATTTTCTATTAGAGTACAAGATGAACCGTCATCAATTAGAGCAAATGTATTTAATGTGCTTGGATGCCAAAAAATTCCTTTGATGTATCCATTATGAAAAAGCAGAGCTTGAGGTTATGTGTTCTAATCTTCACGTGCTTCGAATAACCAAATAACGATCACAAAGTATTTTAGAAAATTAAGACGTCAGGTAAAATTAAAAAGCGTATTTTACAGCTATTTTACAATTTTTATCATTTATTTTACATTTAAATTAATCTTGTTTTACATACTCTTTTGCTTAAGATATGGTGTGGTAGCTTAACAAAATAATGTGAGGCCTAAACTTGGCTTAATAAGAAACAAATTTAGGCAAGAATTTTGCACTAAAATTTAAAGAAAGCAAAATATAAAAATAAAAATTACGGAGTTGTCAATAGTGGTACTCCTATGCTAATGTAGCTGTTTTTATTATACACCGCAACAATTAAAGCTTAATTTTTTTACGAATTACAAAGCTTTAAAGAGGCAACGATTATGTTAAGCTCCGCTAATCTGATTTAACAAGTATAATTTAGTAATCTGCTATGAAAGTTATGAACAAAGAGTAATTAGAGGTCAATATTATTAATAGTTCTAGTCATTGTAAAAATTTACCGTTAATGCATTTATTAAAAACGTGGTGTTAATCACTTCTTTTAATTAATACATAACTTTGAAAAAGTAAGCGTGTGTTAATTTCTTTAAAAAAAACCTTTCACATTAAAGTATGGAATCATTCGGGCTAATCTGAACGCTAGTATCATTGGCATGCCAAGTGAATTTAATGAATTAAATTTGCCAAGTTATGGTGATGTTTTAAAGTTTTAATTTTTTTTATTATTTATTGAATCTTTCTTCAAGAAAATAACAATAAGTTCTCAAATCCTAATCCTAGTTCTTATTTTTATTAACTACTACGAATGTATAAACAAAATTGCTGTATTCAAATCTTATACTATTTTACAATGGAATAAAAGCGGTGTCTCGCAAGGCCGAATGTATAAAATTTTTCTTAGTCTCTGGTGTTAACCAAACTGCAACAAACCTCGGGCTTGGGATGGACTGATAACTTGCTTACGTATGTACATGAGTAACTTTTAATGTCTTCTTGAACTATGGGAATATATAAAACTTTCATTTTTAACCATCCTCTAGCTAGATTGCAGATGCTTTGCGATCCTCGGGTCCTTATTTATACTTACAAGTGAAGTGTCACCTGCGAAGGTTGACGTATGTGTTTGAGTTTGTTGGCATATCAGCGGTCATATGCGGTGATCTGCGAGCTTGGGCAGGCGATATCCAACCTGGGTGCGATTCGAACAGGAGCCGTATTCTGAAGATCTAGCTCAGCGTAGAGCAGACTACTCAGCTGGCCTCAGAACGTACAAGGACAGCATAGTTACGGTAAAAAAGGACGAATTAAGGAGATTCGTACGGGACAATAGAAACGATCCCTGGAGTAGGGTTTACCGTATCTGCAGGGGTCGAGGTCGACAGGTGGACCTAGCTTCCCTTCGGGTTGGCGATAACTCCTAGCTATCCTGGAGGGAGTACATCGAAACTGTGCTGGGAGCTTTCTTTCCGGTAGCGGAGATGGTTGACTACCCTCCTCTCATTAGGGAGATGGTTGCATCTCCGCTCCTGGAAAGGTCAGAGGCCTCAGGCAGTATCTGTCGTGTTAGGAATAGGAAATCGCCAGGCATTGATGGTATGACTGGAGAGATGTGTAAACACATCTGGAAGGCCATACCGGAATACCTGGAGTCAATGTTTGGGAAGTGTGTGAGCCAGGATTATTTCCCTGAGACTTGGAAGATTGTCAAAGTTGTCGTTCTTATGAAGTCCCCCGATAGAGTGAGGAGTGATCCTCGTTCTTACCGGGGCATCAGTCTCCCCCAGTGCTTGGAAAAAAGTATTGGCGAGAATAATGGTGCCAAGACTGAAGGAGGATGCCAGTGAGGCTACTTCCCGGTACCAGTACGGCTTTAGGGAGGGGAGGTGCGTCGAGGATGCGTGGCTGCATGTTAGGCGCTGCGTTAGCAACTTGACTGGTAAATATGTTCTTGGCATATTCGTCGATTTTAAGGGCGCGTTTGACGGTCGCGTGCTGATCTCGAAATCAAGGGTGAGCGGGCCATGCACGACGTGATTGAGTGGGGCGAATTTGTAGGTGTTCGGGTCCCCATGGACAAGACCGTGCAATGCTGCTGAAGGGCAGGTTGTCGCACGGTCGTCCTCCACTCATTCGGTCTGGCGGCATTACTCTCATATATCTGACTCAGGTCAAGTATCTGGGAATAGTGATGACTGGGAGGATGAACTTTTTAGCTCATCTTACTCACGTAAGGGACAAGCTGACTGCCGTTGTAAGTAAGGTTAGACGTATCTTTCGAAGCCTCAGCAGGCGAGTTACGTATGCAATCCCATACTCAACCAACCCTCGTAGATATAAATTCAATCATTGCTAAATACGTTAAACCAACCTAAAAACAAAGTCAAAGACACTTTGTAAAGAAATGTTTATGCAATAAAAAATTGTATTTCTAAAATTTGATTTCTTTTTCCGCTACTTCATAAGACCTTAAAGTCTATGACATATTTTTTTATTCATTCAAACTTTATAAAATACTGTTTGGTTGAAATTCGAAACTTTGAATAAATATTGCCCAATACACATTTTGCTTTGTAAATCAATTGAAGTCATCGACTTTTATGGTGATGACTCAATAATTAAAATTAAATAAGAAACAGAACATAATCAGAAAAATTACGCTAAGAATAGAATTAAGAAATTTAAAATAAGCAGTCTGAAGACAACAGTGAATAAAGAACGACATAAGAAAAACTAAAATCTGTCTTTACGGAAACTTATTCCAAAGAATAAGTTAAAGAACATATGTTTTTATTCTAAAGAATAAATAAAACGCTCAAGTCTTAGTTAAAGAACGATGAATGTTTAAGTGAAGTAATTTCAAACAAAATATAAGTGAAAGGACATAAATATTTATTCGAAGTGAAAAAAAAATTATAATAATAATATACATATAAATTAATTTGTTCCTTTCTTGGTTGGAATAAAAATACCTTTAATTTTGATTTTATAAATTCACTTTACATTTTATTAATAAATTTCAATTCATTGGACAAGGAATTTAACACTGGCTTTAAACTTCGCTTTCCTATCCGATGAGGATTGCTTACCAAACGAGTGTAAAAAAAGAACTAAGCTTAGAGCTAAAGCACTAATTGCATAAAGATAAAGAGATCGCAAAATTAAGAGCAAATAGTATACAGATATAAAGTAAATACTTTAAGCTGCCTTAACTATCCTCCCACTTTAAAACTAGTCGTCCTCGACATTTAAATTGTATCTTAAATTAATTAAATTAGTTTATAGAAATGATAATTTTTTAAATATAAGTTTGTTTGCTTACTCTAAGATAATTAATAATTAGTTAAAACAACAAAATTCAGAATTTTATTGTAAATTATCCGTATGAACAGGTCTATTGTTTATCAGTACATAGCTTCCCATGTCCTTTTGAACTATTTTTTCTACAAAGCGTTTACTGAATTTATTGCCTACTCTCCTATTGGTTTTTACAAATACCCAGTCTCCGGGAGAGAAGGGTTTCGTTATTCTGTGTGTGTTGTGGTATGTCAAATCCTTGTCTTGAGCTGTATTTAGTTTTTTTACCAAGGACAGCCTTTACTTTTCGGAAATGCAGTGAATAACATCAATGGGTCTAAGTCCTGTTACTGAATGTATTGTTCGATTATACTTTGAAACAGCAATTAAAACTAATTCCTTTGTGCCAACATACCTTTCTTCTGCTTTCAAGCACCTTGCGATTTCAGCCAAAGTACTATGACACCGTTCCACTTGTCCGTTACTTGTGCTGTGTGCCGGTGGAACCGTAAAAATGTCTACGCCAAACTGGTTTGCGAGAACAGATTTGATTGGCTCTGAATTAAATGCCTTTTCATTATCGCATACCACAGTTTTAGCTTTTGAAAAAAAAATTCATTATTGACAATAATGGAATCTTGATATCTACAATTGATCTAGATGTAATAGGGACAACAATAGCGAATTTGCTAAACTTGTCGACACAGGTAACAAAATGCGAATTATCAGTTCGCCTGGATTTTCAGAGATAGGAGATTTACCGATTCGAGCTCTTCGAGGATGCCTGACATACTTTGCCTCCTTGCAGATCTTACAAGTTGAAGCTATCTCTTGCAATTTCTTTCGGATGCCTGGAAAATAGTTTTCTCTAAGGATTTGGTCAAGATTTTCGCATAGATTGCGATGTGCCCTATTGTGCTCACTTAAGACGATTTCAAGCCGATCATCTGGGTTTTGAATATCTATCACCACACAACGTGTGATCATCCGAATGAATGCAGTTTACAACATTCGGATTTACAGCTTTTTTCAACAATTTCATGATTTCTGTCCCTTTATTAAAATTGATTATGTGTCGCACTTGATTAACAATCACTGTTTCTGAAACTAAAGCTGGTTTTGATGCTTCGACTAAAACAAGTTGATTTTTAAAGCAATTGATTGGGTTTACGACAGACTTGATAACTTCTGCGGAAGACTCTTTGCTTTGTATTGTTGCAATAGACGATGACTCTGATGCTGTTAAAGTATCAGAACTTCCAACGCCTTCAGTTGCTGACAAGGTTTCGGAGCCAACTGTTGCGTCCGTGCTCATTGAGTCACTTTCCACATAATGCATATATTGACGGGATAAGGCGTCTGCAACGATGTTATCCTTGCCGGGTTTATAGTAAAACTTCGGTGAAAACTCTTCAATAAATGCCCTCCACCTCCTGATTTTTGTATTAGGATTTTTTTCTGAAAGGGAAGATGTGAGCGGTTGGTGATCTGTATAAATGTTAACATTCTTTGCCCCATACAAATAATTTCGTAACTTTTGAAGCGACCACACTATAGCTAATAGTTTACGCTCATTTGTGGAGTAGTTTTCTTTGCAGATAAAGTTCTTGAAATCATTGTTATGGGTCTTTTATTTTGTATCAACACAGCACCGATCGCACTAGACGACGCATCGGTAGTAAGTTCGAACGGCTCTTTGAAGTTTGGATGAAGCAGCAAGACATCTTCTGATGTCTAATATGTTTTAATATTTTGAAATTTTTATATTTGGAGACGATTTTGCTGATACGTTTCCATTTTCTCCGCGAAGATATTTTGTGAGCGGTTTTGTTATGAGCGCGTAGTCCTTGACGAACCGGCGGTAATAACCTGCCAACCCTAAGAATGATCTCAAACTGCTTAGTGTTTTAGGGACCTGATAACTTACAATAGCACTGACTTTTTCAGGGCAGGTCTTAATACCATCTTCCGAAACAAGAAATCCTAAAAACTCTACGGAACTTTTAAACAACTTTGACTTCTCCCTTGAAACTTGCATATTTGCTTTATACAATTTCTGAAGGATTCAATATCAGAGATATGTTTTTCAATATCAGAGATATGTTTTTCAGCTGATGACGAGAAGATGATAATGTTATCTATATATACGTGACAGGTTTTCCAAATTTATTCGCGTAAAATATCGTCTATCGCACGCTGAAGAATGCTGGGGGTGTTTTTCAATCCAAACGGTAGTCGACAAAATTCGAATTTTCCGTTATTAACGCTAAAAGCTGTATTTTCTCTGTCATTCTCTGCTAAGCTGATTTGATGGAATCCGGATTTTAAGTCCAGAGTAGTGAAGTAAGCAGATTTTCCCAAATTTGATAAAATGGTTGACGTATCGGGTACTGGATACCGATCGCTTGTAGTTTTTGAATTTAGTTTTCTGAAGTCAATTACAGGTCTTTTTTTCGGTTTTCTCAACTCATCAAAACCTTTCTTATCAACTACCCATATAGGATTATTATATGGAGAGCAAGAAGGTCTTATCATGCCGTTTCTCAACAAATCTGCGATTTTTTTCTTTACCAAATCATTCAAAGCACACGGGTACGGATATGACTTTGAGTATACTGGCTCTTGGTCTTCAGTTCTAATAGTGGCTACAACCTTGGTGACAATGGGAAGGGATTCTATTGGATCAGCAAAGACTGCTTTGTTAACTTCCAAAATATTTTCGAGCTTTTCAATTATGTAAGCCGGTGCATCACAAGTTTTAGGGCTGATCAAATTATTGACTGCATTACAGTAAAGAAACGACAGATTTTCTACTCCATTTTCATATTTTAGTATTCCCGCTTTGCAGTCAATTTGCGCTTTTATTTGATTCAAAAAGTCAAAGCCAACTATTGCATCAAAAGTAGTTAAACGCGGTAAAATGAAAAAATTAGCAGTTGTCCCCAGTAAATATGCTAAACATTTTGAAGTGATTTTTGAATTTGCCATTGATAGATTTTACTAAAAAGGGTTTCTCAAGTGGTTTAACTGACTTCAAGGACCGAAAATGTTTAATATAATTTTTTGATGTGCCAGTGTCGACCAGTATTTTTAACGTTCTACCTCCGACCGATCTTTCTATATAAGGCAGGAGGAAACTGGTTCTAAAAAATTAATTTCATCTTGTATATTATGTTCAGTTGGTTCAACTTGTGGAGCATAACTAGAACTAGGTGCCTCATTATAATCATATTGGAAGTGGTCTTCCGTAGGGTAATGTTGACTTAAATGATTAATTGTTTCCATTTTTGAGGCCTTGTGACGCAAACTTTCAGCTGATCGTTTCTGATGCTGTTGACTGATACGGTTACTAATATCAACATCCATTGGCTCACCATAGTGTCGAATTCTATTGCTATTTCTATTAAATGTAGCGTTTGGATGCGGATTAAAAAAAGGATTGGCGAATTTGTTATTATATCTATTAATATTTAAGACGATTGTATGGTGATTCATATGTATCGTTTGGTTGATTACTAGGAAAAAAAACGTTGTTGTATTGGCCTATTATGAAAATGGGGTTGCCGAACAGGTTGAAAATGTGGTGAATTAAGTAAAGCCTTGGGTCGAATTATTCCAAAAGGTTGATGCAAAATTATATCTCGCTTGGTTAGTCCCAAGTTCCTGGGCGAGGGCGAGAGCAGATGGCATGTCTTGAGGTTTACACGAAAACAATACACCCGACATTGGACGACGTAACCAGGAAATAAATACGCGCAAAGCATTCTCCCTGTATTTTTGACCAAGCGCATCAATTAATGCCGGATTGCCTTCATTCGTCATTATAACTTTGTTTAAAATCAGTGCTAATTTTTTCTCAACTGCATCATAAAACTCAACAATTCCCTGTCGGCCTTGCTTCAATGTGGACAATTCTTGTTCAAGCGTAAATATAGATCTTTTATCTTCAAATGAAAAGTATAACATGGATAAAATTGCTTTGAAATTCAACACTGTGTTGTACGAACTGAGTACTGTGTCGGCGGGTCCTACAACTTTATTCCTAATAATTCCTACAGCCTGATAATATGTGGAGCTGCCTTCATAGGATTCATACAATTTATGGGCAGTTATTGCGGCCTGACGCCAAGACATATACTTGCTCGCATCTCCACTGAACTCTGGAATAGATTTCACTATATCTAGAGATTCGCTGCATCGTACACCTACCCGGTAGCTATAGGCTTATATTCTTCAACTTGTACAGGATTTTCTAAGGTGGGTAATCTTCTAGTTAGATCATCCATTGTGTTCTGAAAACTTTGACACGCTTGCTCAGTTGCCTGACTCAGAGCAGTATTTAACAAAGCTTGGGCGGTATTGGTATCCATTTTTTTAGGGTATGAGATGGTATTCTCTGAGCTAATTCTAAAATTTTGTATGTCCGATATTAAGTTATCAATGTTCATAAGGACGTAAATTTAATTAAATTAATATCACTCAGTTATTTTTTTCAATATGGATTAAAAATCTAAATATAGTTGTTCATGAACACATTACAGCTTCTATAATTGTTGCCACAACTGTAGTGTTATTTTATTTAAAATTAAAATTTGTTTGTCTTATTTTAAAACGGTTCTTACATACCAATGTTGTTGCTATAATTCCATGCTAATAATTAACAAACAACAAATAGTATTGATTTTCTTTTTGCTCTTTCGTACATAAGCACATATTTAAGCAGGGATTAAGCTCTTATGTATTAATCTCAACTTAATTATTATGTACGTAGAGACATTCTTTAAATATTTTTGGTACAGCAAGTACAAATGATTAACTATAAAATTACTTTAGCTTCGCCCTTTGAATAAATAAGTGAATTTGCTCGCGAATAAAGTCAATGTTTTAATTATCTCTTTTTTAATAAAGGAAAGGTGTTCCATATGTTGAAATAAAATTCAAACTAAGAAAACCAAAAAAAATTTATTTTATTGCTCAACATATGAAATGGTCCTTCGAACCGGATTAGCCAGTCTACCCGGGAATTTAGAAGTTTACAAATAAAATAAACTAAAATAAATCAAATAAAAGAAATACTTGCGACCTGAGAGAAAATCGGTGTGTCTTGATAGCAAGCAAATAAAGTAGTTACTCTCTACAATATTCAAGTGATTTAACAAGTGGACGTTGTCACGTACATATTTTTTTTTGTGAACTTGATTATTGCTGAAACATAAAATGGCGAGTGATATGAATGCGTTGGTGATCTTTAGAGGTCGTTTAAAGGGCTCGCTTACACGACTTCTTTCATTTGCCGAAGGGCCCCCTGATGACTGTACCTTTGAAATCGTGGTATGCCGTTTGGAGCGCTTAGAAGAGGTATGGCAGGGGTTTGTTAAAACCACTGATGAGATTCATCAATATAAAGACCAAGAGAGTTTTGTGGACCCATAGCTAGACTTTGAGGCATATGAAGATAAGTACTTGGCGGCACGAGGTAAGCTCTATGCACTTAAGACTAAATATGCACCGAAGGTTGTAGAAAGCCAAAATGGCGGTGCCATTGAGAAGCTGGCTGAACAACAAGCAACATTTTTGAAACAGTTTTCTACAACTACTCCAATGAAAGAAAACGAGTTGCCACGAATTAATATTCCTGTCTTTACTGGATCCTATAAAGATTGGCCCCGTTTCAAAGACTTATTTGAGAGTACTGTAGACTCGAAACGTTGTCGAACACCCAGAAGTTCTACTACTTGACGTCTTTGTTGAAGGATGATGCCGCTCGGCTAATTCAACACATTCCTGTTACAGATGGGGCTTACGAAACAGCATGGATTCGGCTCAACGACAGGTATGATCGCCCGAAACATATAATCAGTTCATTTGTTAAAGCCTTTATGGCTCTGCCTTATACGTCAACGGAAAATGCGTCCACTTTAAGAAAGATATCCGACGAAGCCAATGAAATTATTCGAGGTCTTGATGCTATTGGGAAAAGCGAACGTGACTGTTGGCTAATTTATTTGTTGCTCGCTAAGATTGACGCGGAATCAAAAAGCCGCTGGATTCACGACAGCCGAGATAATCCATCCCCCACCATTGCTGATTTTTTTGATTTTTTGGACAACAGGTGTGAAGAGTTAGAGCTTTGCCAACGAAAGTCGATATCCCATGCTAAGCAAGGTAGCTCCCATAAGCCACACAACAATAATACAAAATGTCTGGTGAGTACAAATGCAAAATCAAATTGCTGCTTCAAGTGCAAATCGACAGATCACTCAATTTTTAAATGTCCATCATTTCTGCATATGTCTCTCAATGAGCGTCGTAAATTTGTAAAAGAAGCTTCCTTGTGCTATAATTGTCTCAGAAGTACCCATACTGTTTTGAACTGCACATCTAAGCATAAATGTAAAGAATGTCGTCGACGTCACCATTCGCTGCTACATATGCCTACGGATGCCCAAGGTGCTTCGGGTTCTATCAGCTCCTGCACCCTGGTCAACCATGACTAACGTTGCACGTCCCGTCTCATCGTTATGTCTTGTAGCACCTCGTCAGCCTATCAGAAGCAATACACTCAAATTCATCATGCCTACTGCTCTCGTTTACGTGAAGAATAGGTATGGTCAACTCATACAATGTCGTGCCTTGCTGGACTCTGCTTCGAAGTTATCGTACATAACCGAGTGTTGTGCTCAACGCTTAGGACTTGCTCGGTCTCCCTCCAAGGTAATAGTCAGCGGAATTTCATCAATCAAGGCTGAAACCACTCGTGGATCCTGTCACGTTTTTGTACAATCCCGAGTTTCACATCACACTCTAGATGCACAGGTACACGTATTGTCTCAAATAACAACATCGTTTCCGAGTCAGTCATATGAAAATAAAGCTGCGAAGTATTTGAAGGAGTTATGTCTTGCGGATCCATATTATAATGTCTCATCCCAGATTGACATTCTGTTTGGGCTGGAACACATCTGGAATATACTCACGTTTGATAGGCGCCTGGACTCACAGGGAAACACTGTTGCCATCTCATCAAAATTCGGATGGATTGTTACTTGTGTCGAAACATTGCAAGTTAGGAACCACACTATGTCTATTATTATAACCGTAGATATCAATCGCTGCTTGAGAAGTTTTTGGGAGATAGAAGAGCCAGAATACGTGGTTCAATTGCCTTTTAAAATAGATGATCCTCGCTTTGGAAATACGGTTAACGGAGCTCTGGCAAGATTTTATGCTGTAGAAAGACGACTTCAACGAAATGTTAGCCTTCGAGAACAGTATAACTCGTTCATGCGTGAATATGAAGGTCTTGGTCACATGCGGCAGGTCAGCGCGAATGAGGTAAATATCAACGACGGCAGAGTTTTCTACTTGCCCCACCACCCAGTTATTGGCGCAAAGCTTCGTGTAGTATTTGATGGCTCCTTTCAGGACTCTAATGGAATTTCGCTTAATAGTACGCTACATATTGGCCCCAGCATTCAAAGGGACTTATTCTCAGTCTGCCTTCGCTTTCGATTCTATCGTTATGTCTTCTCAGCCGACATTGTAAAAATGTTCCGTCAGATTTGGGTTTCAGAAAATCATAAAAATTACCAACGTATCTTGTGGAGAGAATCACCCACTGAAGAGGTCAAACATTATCAACTTTGCACTGTAACCTATGGCACTGCTTGCGCCCCGTACCTCTCAGTCCGCGTTCTAGAGCAATTGGCCCATGAGTACAAATCGGTTTTTCCTGTCGGCTCAAAAGTGCTGCTTGAAGATTTTTACGTTGATGATGTCCTTACTGGTGCTGCGTCAGAAGAAGAAATCATTTCAAAACGTGATGATTTAGTTAGTTTGCTATCTCAAGCAGGTCTTGAGTTAAGAAAATGGATTTCCAATTGCCCTAACATATCGGTGAGTACTCAGAATCTTACGTGTCTAGAATCGCCCGATGAAGATATCAAAAAGGTTCTGGGTGTCTTCTGGCAACCTGCCACTGACAACCTAGGTTATAAAATTGCACTATCAACTAACACAGTTTCTACAAAAAGGCAAGTGCTCTCTGATGTGTCTAGAATATTTGATCCCATGGGAATTTTATCACCAATAGTAGTCAGATTCAAAATTTTATTGAGAGAACTCTGGTCGCAAGATTTATCGTGGGACGAAAATTTGCCAGCAAACCTTGCTACCTTGTGGGTACAATACCGAAACGATTTACATGCGTTAGAACATTTTAAAATGCCTCGATTTGTGTCTAATGATAATGTAAAACTGGAGCTACATGGATTTTCAGATGCATCTGTTCAAGCCTACTCAGCCGTAGTTTATTCTAGATTTGTCGATGTCTCTGGAACTACAGATGTTAAAATTCTCGCCTCAAAGACCCGAGTTGCTCCCATAAAACAAAAATCTTTGCCTCGGTTAGAGCTATGTGGAGCTCTTTTGTTATCACGTCTACTAAAACGAATTATTAGAGCATTACCACATGAATCAATCACAGTTCGAGCTTGGTGTGACTCAACCATCGTATTGTCTTGGCTCTCACAACCGCCATTGAAATTAAAAACCTTTGAAGCCAATCGAACTTCAGAAATTTTAGAAAATTTACCTCGAAGATTCTGGGATCATGTTTCCTCCAAAGAAAATCCCGCCGATTGCGCCTCTAAGGGAATGCCTGCATCAAAGCTGCTTGGTTTTTGACTCTGGTGGAATGGCCCAGAATGGCTAAGCGATAATTTGAAATATAGTTTTATTGTAAACCGTTCTAATACTTTTGACATATTTACAGACCCGGAAGCATTGGCGGCGCTTAAGCCAAATGCTTGCACCATGGTCAGTACAGTAGAGGACTACCACCCGCTCGAAATCCTAGTTAATCGGGTATCAAAATAGGCGAAACTTGCTCGGATTGTGGCATATGTGTTCAAGTTTTTGGATACCACTAAGCATCAACGCCTTGCCCGTAATTTGGGTCCAACATTTGGCGAACTATATCGTGCTAAGCTAGTTCTGCTAAGATATGCACAAAACGCCTTTAATAATGACCGAAATCTTCTAAAAGGAAACCGTCCTCTTAGTGCACGTTCCCGGTTACTGAAACTTCATCCCTTTCTGGACGTTGATGGCTTGTTGCGTGTTGGTGGTCGTTTGCGCAACTCCGAACTTGATGCTGCCACACAACACCCAGTTATATTGCCAAGGTCCAGCCGAATCACTCAACTTCTCTTAGAAGACTTAAATGAGCGAAATTTGCATCATGGAGTCTCGTCCCTTTTTGTAATCGCACGCCAATCATATTGGATTCTTGGCGCTCGAAATCTGATCAGAAGATTGACCCATAAATGCCTGAGATGTTTCCGTCAACGTCAAATTGCTACCCAGCAGTTAATGGCCGATTTACCTAGTCTTCGAGTTCGTCAAGCGTTTCCGTTCGAAAATTCTGGTTGCGACTATGCTGGCCCTTTCCTGCTAAGACAATTTGCTGGAAGAAATGCTCGACAATCCAAGGGATACATATGCCTATTTGTTTGTCTCGTGACTTCTGCCATCCATCTCGAACTCGCCACAGATTTAAGCACTGAAGGCTGCATTGCAGCCTTTCGCAGGTAAATGTCGTAATATCTACAGCGACAATGGAAGAAATTTCCTGGGTGCCTCACGTGAACTTAAAGAGATGCATCAAGTTATCATGTCACAAGCGCATAACGAAATTGTTTCCGCATCTTTAGCTGCAGATGGAACACAATGGAATTTTATTCCCCCGCTAGCCCCCCATTGGGGTGGTATTTGGGAATCTGCAGTACGATCAGTAAAGCTGCATCTCAAACGAGTTATCATGAACACAGTGCTGACATTCGAACAGATGCATACCTTATTGGCTCAAATAGAAGCAGTTGTAAACTCTAGGCCTCTTGGCTGTGCTCCAGACTCTGAATTTTGTTATCTGTCCCCAGCTCATTGTCTAATTGGTCGTCCCTACACTTCTGTACCTGAAGGAGATCTCGTAGAACTCAATCCCAATAAACTGGGTTATTGGCAACATGTTCAGAATATGTTTCAAGGGTTCTGGAAGCGATGGCATAAGGAGTATCTGACTTCCCTTCAGCAACGGCCTAAGTGGAAGCAATCTCAACCAAACGTGGTAGAGGGTAATATAGTAGTGGTTAAGGAAAGGAATCTACCTCCAGCGAAATGGCTCATGGCTAGAGTAATTAAAATATACCCTGATGCTGACGGTAAGGTTCGTGTGGTAAAACTAAAGACACATCATGGTGAGATGACCCGACCAATAACGGGATTGGATCAACTACCCGTCTTCTGAAACCATGTTTCAAGGCGGCGCGGGATGTTCATGAACACATTACAGCTTCTATAATTGTTGCCACAACTGTAGTGTTATTTTATTTAAAATTTAAATTTGTTTGTCTTATTTTAAAACGGTTCTTACATACCAATGTTGTTGCTATAATTCCATGCTAATAATTAACAAACAACAAATAGTATTGATTTTCTTTTTGCTCTTTCGTATATAAGCACATATTTAAGCAGGGATTAAGCTCTTATGTATTAATCTCAACTTAATTATTATGTACGTAGAGACATTCTTTAAATATTTTTGGTACAGCAAGTACAAATGATTAACTATAAAATTACTTTAGCTTCGCCCTTTGAATAAATAAGTGAATTTGCTCGCGAATAAAGTCAATGTTTTAATTATCTCTTTTTTAATAAAGGAAAAGTGTTCCATATGTTGAAATAAAATTCAAACTAAGAAAACCAAAAAAATTTATTTTATTGCTCAACAATAGTTATAATTATGATTATCATCAATGTCAAAGAGAAATTTATAGTAATTTACTACTAGCAAAATTGATTTTGTAATAAAATTAATTTAAATATATTTACACAGTTATTAAGTTTATATAATATTTAAATAATAATTCAATTATTATTAAATTATAAATTTTAGCAAGGAAATTAACACTTTATGTATTCATTATTTTTTACCTACTACAACTACTTAGTTAATACTTAAATTACTTCCCGTTCATAGGCAGTTTGTTTTAGAATCTCTTATTTGGCAGCATTTCTTGCTCATCAGAACTTCTCTTAATGATTTCGCCTTCTCGCATATTTAGTTTTTTTCCCAGATATTTTTGAGTCTCTTATTTCCTATTATTTATTGGCTTTTATTTAACTTGTTCCCTTCTATTGATTTCGTTCGCACTTAATTTGCTCTTATTTTCATTTGAACTGTTGTCATAAAATTTATTTAAAGGACTTTCTATACTGTTATTTGTTTCTTCAATTTCGTTTCCATCAATGCTTATTGTTGCTTCTAAAAAATGTTTTTTTTTTACTTTTTCAATTGCTGTAACTTTTTGATTTGATCGATGCTTATTGTTGCATTTTATAACTGTCAACTGGAATCAGTTTTAATAAATTAATTTGTAATTTTTTTTTGTTGGTTCACATTTATAACGTTTTTAATTTTCTTGTTATAATTTTTAATTTAAAATTTAACTTGGATTTAAGTTGTTAGTACGCAACTTAATTCGTCCGAATTATTAATTTTAACCAATATTGGGAAGTGTTTTATAGTTTTATTTTATTAGCTATTTAATTTTAATTTCGGTTAATACAGTTCATATTAGTCATTTATAAATTTAAAACTTGTTGTAGTTTTGTGGTAGAACGTATTAGTGTAAGGTAGACCGACTACTCCTACTAATTCATACAAATCTTTCAATATGTGTTTGTTAGGGATCACCTACAATTTGTTCGTTGGTATAATCGGCTTTTGTACATATGTATGTATGTTTTTAAACATGAGGGTTTATATTATTGTTGGAACTTTGAAATTCAAGTAAATTGGTATAATTAACTATTTGTTTATATTGGGTTTTATTACTTTATAATTGCTAAAGATAATATAGCAATTTTTTATTTTATTTTAAGTTTAAACGTTTTATTTTAGCCTCAGCCAGCCCCACGTTGGGCGCCAATTAATTTGTTCCTTTTTTGGTTGGAATGAAAATACCTTTAATTTTGATTTTATAAATTCACTTTAAATTTTATTAATAAATTTCAATTCATTGGACAAAGAATTTAACAATGGCTTTTAAACTTCGCCTATTCGATGAGGATTGCTTACCAAACGAGTGTCAAAAAAGAACTAAGCTTAGAGCTAAAGCACTAATTACATTAAGATAAAGATATCGCAAAATTGAAAGCAAATAGTTTACAGAGATAAAGTAAATACTTTAAGCTGCCTTAACTTATGTTAACAAATAAAACACTGAAAAATTCTTAAACAAAAAGAAACAACGACAAATCATTATTCCAAAGAATAACAATTTTGATGAATTCTGCAAAATAAAATTAACAGTTATTAAAATAAAGTGAAATAAAGCGAAATAAAGTGAAATAAGAGATTTTAATTAAAAGCATGATGTCAAGACAAAGGGATTTCGATACAAATCGACAAATAAATAGCGAGATAGAGGAGCAAAAGATTGCCGAATTGGAAACGGTAATAAAACGACAGGAGGAAAAAATACAACAACAACACCATCAATTGGAACGACAACAATTACATCTACAACAACAATAATCGGAACAACAACAAATACAATTACAGCAACTGCAACCCCAACAGTTTCAAGTACAACAACAACAGCCGGGCCTACAATTAAATGCCCAACAACAGTTCATGATGAAACCCAAGGGCGTTATAGAGCAGTTTAGGCGGATACACCCTTTGAGCCGCGAAATCGGTATAACATCCTTCATTGGTTCCGTGGAGCTGACCTTTAGTCTATGTAACAACGATCAGCAACTGATTGATTTTGGTCTAAAAATAGTCCACAGGACATTATAATTAAATACACCAAACTGAAACTACGGTGGGACACAAGGACAATAGACTATAAACATAGACTTAATAAGTGATATCATCAAGAACCCACTCTTCAAAGCAACTACAAACAAACAAATACACAAATACCAAATGATAATAAGAATTTCCAAATACAACAAAAATACCAAGCAAATAACAACAATCACTTATTCACACAAAACACTAACAAGTTAAACAGTCAGCAAGATACACAAAAATTCTATCCAAATAAGTCGAGACAAACTCGTCAATCCCATATGAGTGTAGATCAGACTGATTTTACTCCAAGAAACAATCATATGGAGATTGATAATATCGAACAAAGTTCTGACGGTGAAGTAAATTTTACGACACCGCCTCCAGATCAAAATTACCAATAATAATAATTAATATAGACAAGCAAATATTAAAATGTTTAATAGACACCGGGTCAGACACAAGCATTATCAAACCAACAGAACTTCGTGGTTTTAAACCACAACCCTTAAAGAAAAATCTTATATACAAAACAGTAAACGGTTTCATAAAAGTTACACATCTCTACAATACACCAATACCGAAGGAGTTTAACTCGACAGTACCAATTTCATGGAAAATTGTAGATTTTCAGAGCAATAATTATAATGCAATTATTGGTCAGAATTTTTTGCTTTCATTTAAAGCGAAAATTGATCTATACCACCGTTATATCGTGGTATTCGGAAACAGGTTATTTTTCCAGAATAATTTTCAGCCCATGGCCTACGAAGAAATTCGAGTAATGGAGCCAACGAAGGAAAAAAGCATAGTTGAGTCTATTGATCTAAGTCACCTAAATAACGAGGAAAAAGATGAAATACTTAAAATACTAGATAAATTTGCTGATATCGTAGTACATGAAATCGATATCGTAGTACATGAAATCAATACAAAAACTGACAAGCTTTGTATTTAAAAATCTACAGATATCCACAAGTACACGAACAGGAAATAGAACGACAAATTAATGAGATGCTAGAACAAAAAATTATAACAAATAGTAACTCACCTTACAATAGTCCTCTTTGGATTGTACCAAAGAAAATGGATAATTCAGGCAAAAAGAAATGGCGCTTGGTTGTCGATTATAGACTTCTAAACAATAATACTATCGATGACAAATTCCCAATCCCAAATCTAAACAGTATACTAAATAAATTAGGAAGGTTGCAAAATTTTACGACCTTAGACCTTGCAAAAGGCTTTTATCAAATAAAAGTAAATAAAAAAGACAGAGCAAAAACGGCGTTTTCAACTCCATTTGGACACTATGAGTTTGTCAGAATGCCATTTGGATTAAAGAATGCTCCGTCTATATTTCAGAGACTAATTAATACTGTCCTAAGACAGCACATCAATAAAATATGCGTCGTCTATATGGATGACATACTTATTTTCGGTACGTCATTAGAAGAGCACATATGTAATATAAACTTGGTCTTATCAACTTTAAGACAGTCAAACCTAAAAATTCAACCAGATAAATGTGACTTTCTTAAGAAGGCAACTTCATTTCTGGGACATATCTTAACGGCAAATGGTGTTAAACCTGACAGTAGGAAAATAGATACAATTCAAAAGTTAAAGCTACCAGTCACCTAAAAACAGATAAAATCTTTTATGGGCATGACGGGATCAAGGATTACGCTAAGATAACGTCGCCAATGATAAAATACTTGCAAAAAGATGCAAGGGTAACTAAAAATGATCCAAACTATATATTCGCTTTCAAAAAATTAAATGATATAGTAACAAAAACACCTATTCTCAGATATCCTAATTTTCCGAAAAAATTTTAACTAATAACGGATGCAAGTAATTTCGCTCTTGGGGCAGTTCAGAGGACGACCATCCGTCTAACTATTCTACAGTAGAAAAAGAATTACTGGCCATAGTATGGGCAGTAAAGTATTTTAGACCCTACGTATACGGGAGAGAATTCGATTTACAAACAGATCATCAGCCACTTAAATGGCTCCAAGCTAAATTTTCAATTAGGAGAGTACAATGCTAGAATAGAACATATAAAAGGGAAAGATAATCAAATATCAGATTTTTTAAGCCGCATAAATTCTGATCATTTTGAAATAAATTGTCTAAACGACACAAGAAGGTACAACAGAGAGAGAAGACAATCCGGAAGTTCCATGGAAGTGGAAACAACTCATTCACAGGAAGAAGAACGTAATGATCATATCCCTATACTTACTACCATTGTCAATAATTTTCATCAACAGATAATTTTTCAAAACACAAAGCATAAAGAATTTGAACAGGTATTTAACAACAAAATACACTTTATAGACAAAACTGATTGTTTGCATAGCCGCATACCAACATTCATATCAAAATACTTCTCAAAAGGCAAAATTGCAATATATTCCGAGTTAAATGATCACGAATATAACAAATTGCAACAAACAATAATTGAAAAATTCGGCGGCGGCCCGATAAAGTCTGTTAAGTGTTCACATTTCGCTGAAGACATCCGCAACGACGATCAACTTTATAAGCAAATAGCATTGTTCCACAAAAATGAAACCGGACATGCTGGTATAATACCAACATTTGAAGGTGTCAAAACAAAAATGTACAACCCAAAGTTGAAGGAAAATATCCATGAGATTATTCATAACTGTGATATATGTACTGGCCGGAAGTATGACAGAAAACACAAAACTGAAATTGTCCACATTGACACATACATATGTTAATAGCAAACAAGCCTTTATCATTTTTGTGGACAAATTCACAAAACATGCAATATGTTTCCCACTAATGGATAGAAACAGTCGAACCTTAGTTTTAAAAATACAAGAATTTATATCCATAAAAGGCAAAATAAAAAAATTTATATTTGATAATGAATTTAACAATACTAATGTTAAGTACTTTTTAAGTAAAGAATGTATAGAATTTCATTTCACAAAACCAAACAGTCACACCGGCAATGCCGATGCCGAAAGGCTGAACAATACAATAACCGAAAAAATAAGAACCCTAAATATTGAAGAAAAATTACCAATTATAGAACAGATAAACAAAGCAATTTTTCACTATAACAATTTATATCACAATACTATAAAATGTACACCATTTGATGCGAAAAATAATAAAGTCAATCAAAACATTGTGGAAATTTAGTTGCACATAAAGATAAAAAAATAAACAGAGCAAAAGGATAGGGAAAAATATTTAGAAACTAGACAACAGGGATTTATAAAAAATTATGAAAGTCTTAGGCACAAGTAACAACCTAAATTTGTTAAGAAAAATTTAGAAGGTATTCATATAAGCAACATTAAAAGTCCCTTGAAATTTGCAGGCCTTCGTGATAATATTCCTATTGTCAGTCATTCACCCAATAGAGTCAACTCTAACGATACAGCCACTAACGAGTGACAATGGGTATACAGCAATTAGAATGTTTGAAGCAGACCTTATCAATGAAACAAAAATTATTTTACACCTTATCAAACCAAGGGAAGTTCAAAATATAGTATTTAATCTGGAAACAGCATTGATACGCAAAAGAAAGAGTATAGAAATATTATAAATAACGAAATTCAATCACCCCAAGCCAGACCCGGACTAAACGCGGCATAGGATCAGCACAAAAATGGTTGTTCGGACTTATGGATGATGAGGTTCGACAGCATATACTCGAACACCTAGAAGTAACTAAGGCAAATAATCACAATATTATCGCAGCCACAAACCAACAAATTCTTATAAACGAACATTTTAACATGAGTATCACAATGCTCAAAGATAGAATAGAAGAGGATAGACTTAAGATAGAAAACTCAATTAACAATTATTGGTCAGAATTTTTTGCTTTCATTTAAAGCGAAAATTGATCTATACCACCGTTATATCGTGGTATTCGGAAACAGGTTATTTTTCCAGAATAATTTTCAGCCCATGGCCTACGAAGAAATTCGAGTAATGGAGCCAACGAAGGAAAAAAGCATAGTTGAGTCTATTAATCTAAGTCACCTAAATAACGAGGAAAAAGATGAAATACTTAAAATACTAGATAAATTTGCTGATATCGTAGTACATGAAATCGATATCGTAGTACATGAAATCAATACAAAAACTGACAAGCTTTGTATTTAAAAATCTACAGATATCCACAAGTACACGAACAGGAAATAGAACGACAAATTAATGAGATGCTAGAACAAAAAATTATAACAAATAGTAACTCACCTTACAATAGTCCTCTTTGGATTGTACCAAAGAAAATGGATAATTCAGGCAAAAAGAAATGGCGCTTGGTTGTCGATTATAGACTTCTAAACAATAATACTATCGATGACAAATTCCCAATCCCAAATCTAAACAGTATACTAAATAAATTAGGAAGGTTGCAAAATTTTACGACCTTAGACCTTGCAAAAGGCTTTTATCAAATAAAAGTAAATAAAAAAGACAGAGCAAAAACGGCGTTTTCAACTCCATTTGGACACTATGAGTTTGTCAGAATGCCATTTGGATTAAAGAATGCTCCGTCTATATTTCAGAGACTAATTAATACTGTCCTAAGACAGCACATCAATAAAATATGCGTCGTCTATATGGATGACATACTTATTTTCGGTACGTCATTAGAAGAGCACATATGTAATATAAACTTGGTCTTATCAACTTTAGGACAGTCAAACCTAAAAATTCAACCAGATAAATGTGACTTTCTTAAGAAGGCAACTTCATTTCTGGGACATATCTTAACGGCAAATGGTGTTAAACCTGACAGTAGGAAAATAGATACAATTCAAAAGTTAAAGCTACCAGTCACCTAAAAACAGATAAAATCTTTTATGGGCATGACGGGATCAAGGATTACGCTAAGATAACGTCGCCAATGATAAAATACTTGCAAAAAGATGCAAGGGTAACTAAAAATGATCCAAACTATATATTCGCTTTCAAAAAATTAAATGATATAGTAACAAAAACACCTATTCTCAGATATCCTAATTTTCCGAAAAAATTTTAACTAATAACGGATGCAAGTAATTTCGCTCTTGGGGCAGTTCAGAGGACGGCCATCCGTCTAACTATTCTACAGTAGAAAAAGAATTACTGGCCATAGTATGGGCAGTAAAGTATTTTAGACCCTACGTATACGGGAGAGAATTCGATTTACAAACAGATCATCAGCCACTTAAATGGCTCCAAGCTAAATTTTCAATTAGGAGAGTACAATGCTAGAATAGAACATATAAAAGGGAAAGATAATCAAATATCAGATTTTTTAAGCCGCATAAATTCTGATCATTTTGAAATAAATTGTCTAAACGACACAAGAAGGTACAACAGGGAGAGAAGACAATCCGGAAGTTCCATGGAAGTGGAAACAACTCATTCACAGGAAGAAGAACGTAATGATCATATCCCTATACTTACTACCATTGTCAATAATTTTCATCAACAGATAATTTTTCAAAACACAAAGCATAAAGAATTTGAACAGGTATTTAACAACAAAATACACTTTATAGACAAAACTGATTGTTTGCATAGCCGCATACCAACATTCATATCAAAATACTTCTCAAAAGGCAAAATTGCAATATATTCCGAGTTAAATGATCACGAATATAACAAATTGCAACAAACAATAATTGAAAAATTCGGCGGCGGCCCGATAAAGTCTGTTAAGTGTTCACATTTCGCTGAAGACATCCGCAACGACGATCAACTTTATAAGCAAATAGCATTGTTCCACAAAAATGAAACCGGACATGCTGGTATAATACCAACATTTGAAGGTGTCAAAACAAAAATGTACAACCCAAAGTTGAAGGAAAATATCCATGAGATTATTCATAACTGTGATATATGTACTGGCCGGAAGTATGACAGAAAACACAAAACTGAAATTGTCCACATTGACACATACATATGTTAATAGCAAACAAGCCTTTATCATTTTTGTGGACAAATTCACAAAACATGCAATATGTTTCCCACTAATGGATAGAAACAGTCGAACCTTAGTTTTAAAAATACAAGAATTTATATCCATAAAAGGCAAAATAAAAAAATTTATATTTGATAATGAATTTAACAATACTAATGTTAAGTACTTTTTAAGTAAAGAATGTATAGAATTTCATTTCACAAAACCAAACAGTCACACCGGCAATGCCGATGCCGAAAGGCTGAACAATACAATAACCGAAAAAATAAGAACCCTAAATATTGAAGAAAAATTACCAATTATAGAACAGATAAACAAAGCAATTTTTCACTATAACAATTTATATCACAATACTATAAAATGTACACCATTTGATGCGAAAAATAATAAAGTCAATCAAAACATTGTGGAAATTTAGTTGCACATAAAGATAAAAAAATAAACAGAGCAAAAGGATAGGGAAAAATATTTAGAAACTAGACAACAGGGATTTATAAAAAATTATGAAAGTCTTAGGCACAAGTAACAACCTAAATTTGTTAAGAAAAATTTAGAAGGTATTCATATAAGCAACATTAAAAGTCCCTTGAAATTTGCAGGCCTTCGTGATAATATTCCTATTGTCAGTCATTCACCCAATAGAGTCAACTCTAACGATACAGCCACTAACGAGTGACAATGGGTATACAGCAATTAGAATGTTTGAAGCAGACCTTATCAATGAAACAAAAATTATTTTACACCTTATCAAACCAAGGGAAATTCAAAATATAGTATTTAATCTGGAAACAGCATTGATACGCAAAAGAAAGAGTATAGAAATATTATAAATAACGAAATTCAATCACCCCAAGCCAGACCCGGACTAAACGCGGCATAGGATCAGCACAAAAATGGTTGTTCGGACTTATGGATGATGAGGTTCGACAGCATATACTCGAACACCTAGAAGTAACTAAGGCAAATAATCACAATATTATCGCAGCCACAAACCAACAAATTCTTATAAACGAACATTTTAACATGAGTATCACAATGCTCAAAGATAGAATAGAAGAGGATAGACTTAAGATAGAAAACTCAATTAACAAGATACAAAGCTCATAAGACGAAATGTTTAATAATTTACAACTCCATAGCCTCATTATGAAACTAAAAATTTTAGAAGAAAAAATTGATCGAATCCAAGATAATATAGCATCCGCAAAATATAATATATTCCATCCCTCAATACTGACGGCTGCAGAAATTGAAATGAACAATATTGACTTTTATAAGCTCAAACTCATTAGAATGGGAGTACTCATTTTTGCAAAGGACACAATAGTTTTCGCTATCAAAATACCAGATAGTTATATTCACACAACAATTAAGGTAATCATTCCCTTACCACACGAAAAAAAAACTTGAAATAGACCAAGACAGAGAACTAGTAACGGAAATTAATGGCGTTTATTATATATTAAAAATTAGCAAAAATTGCATATTCTATAAAAATTGATATTGCGTTCAATATAACAAAACGTTAATAGAGACGCTTAATGATGACACGATTTTAATAATTAACGCAAAGAATACATCAATTTACCATAACTGTTAAAACAATAATAATATTAAGTTAAATAAAAACCAGGTAATCACGTATAACAATTGTACTTTAAATATTAATAATAACATATATTCAAACAAGAAAACAGAATTTTATGATAAAATTATAGACCTACCTATAACAAAACAAGATTTTCCTCGCAAGTTAACTTTTGATGAAATTGTATTAGAATATATTGAAAATGTAAAGGAAATTAAAGAAATAAAATTTGAAAACGATATTCATGTTGTATGGTGGTCCAACTATGCTAACAATTATAATAATTACACTAATAATAACAATAATGTGTATTAAGAGAAAAGAAACAATTATAATAATTAAGAGAATTCGAAGTTAGAGAAGACGAGTTACGTATGCAATCCCACATACTCAACCAACCTTCGTAGATATAAATTCAATCATTGCTAAATACACTAAACCAACCTAAAAACAAAGTCAAAGAGATTTTGTAAAGAAATGTTTATGCAATAAAAAAAATTTTTTTTTTTTTATTTTCTGAAATTTGATTTCTTTTTCCGCTACTTCATACGAACTTAAAGTCTATGACATATTTTTGAAACTTATGACATTTTATTGAAATTTGAAACTTTACTGGAGACACGTACTGACAGCGTGTCCCGACTATGATGACCTTAGAGAGTTAGATGGTATGGGCTAACTTCTGCTGCTGTCCGTGCTACCACGTTCGTCTTCGTTTTCATTGCCGTTATTGTAGCTGCCACTGCTGATTGTCCTGTTCTTGCTGTTCCCGCGTTGTTGTTGCTGGGTCACTACGTGACATTGACTTGCCCGTGAGGGCAACAGCGTTCATTGTCGTTATCTGTCCATTTGTTGTACGTTTTGTCCTTACTGGTATCACTCATTGTCACTAATTGTCTGTGTGTACTTGTTGTCCCCTTGTCCATCCATGTTGATGTTTGTTTTTTGTTGTGGCGGGCTACCAGTCCCGGATCATTTTGGGGTCCAACTGGAAGTAGCTTCGGCTACGAGGTCTAACCGGAGACTAAATTCTGGTACCACGGGTGTCAGGAGCCCATGGAACTTCGGTTCCATCCTGACAATGGTGCGGCTCTTCGGGGAGCTTCGTGGTGGTTGTGGTTTAAACCCAAATCACGGGTAGAGCGCAAGCTCGATGTGGAATTGCATTGCAACCGGGTGCCGTAACCCATAGATCGGTAGGAGTTTTAGGTAGGCTCCGCTCCTCACCAAGGGGGAGGCCATGTCCAAATGCATTGTTTCGAATTGGTACTCATGTGTAGTGCGTGGGGGCGTTGGTGGACGCATTGTTTTCATCCGGTGCTGAGAGCACTGTGGGGTGAGGCCGTAGTGGCAGGTACCCACATTAATCTGTATAAATTATATACAGTAGCGGTCCCAATATACTACCTTGAGGGACACAAGCTGACACTCTTTGAATAGAGAAAAAAATATCCTTTGATCTTACTCGTACTCTAAATTTTCCATCTGTCAAGAAGCTTCTAAGAAGTTTGTGAGTATTGTTAGGCAGCAGTCGCGAGATTTTGATGAGTAGCCCCTTATGCCAAACTTTATCAAACGTTTGTTCTAAAAGGCCGAAATTGTAAATCCAAACTGATGTTCCGGGATAATTGTCGCTCGCTAAGATAAAGAGTAATACTCAGTAGGAACGTTTTCTCAGATAGTTTCGAAATAATTGGAAGTAAGCTAATTGGCCTATATGACGTAATTTGATTAGCAACATCATAAAGATTTCAAATATTTTCCAAGAGGAAGGGAAGAAACCAATTCGTAGCATGGTGTTAAATATTTTGGAAAGCGATCCAGTAATACGATCAGGCCTCGGCGAGTTTTTCACATCAATATTTTTAATTGCCAATTTTAGTACAGGTACCCGAAATTTTATAGGGTCTTTAATAGTGTTACTGATAATGGATAGGCTGTAACAAATATTTGCGTAATTTGATGTGAAGACCTCCTCAAGGTGACTACCTTCTTACTCGAGTTTTTTGCCCAGGTATGATTTTTAAGTCCCAATTGTGATTCGTAGGCAACAGAACATTTCATATGCCTCATAACTTTCCATAAGCTATAACATGTGTTTTTGTTGTATCCAAGTTATTAAAATAATTTGCTAGTTCAATATCTTGCTTCTGCCGCTAAAAACTGAAGCACGTGCAATTTGATATAGCCTCCTCAGTTTTCTTTTTTCTAGAACAAGAGTTTCTATTTCATTCGAAGGTTTATATGCGCCACTGGCAGTGGTTCGCTTAATTGGAGTTGCGAGCCTGGCTGCAGAATTTACCACATCTGTGAATCGCTCTACGGTGGATTGAATATCCGTTGAATTTCTCAGAGGAATAATCTGGGAGATGTGTGTATTTTAACGAGTTTGTGTTTTTGGTTGGATTAAATGTACATTTTTAGATTAACATAATTGTTTTTCACGGTTAATAGTATTGGTGTCAGATCATAAGAACTTACTAAAATTTGATTATGTTTGATATTTTTTGTCACAAAAAAAAATCAAATCATGAGTCTTGCTAAAGTCTGATGGCCAATATGTTGGATTTCCTTCAAATATAACGTCTAATTTGTTTCCGAAAACCGCGTTATATAGTTTCTCTAGGACATACAACCACAATATGTATGCTTGGCATTATAATTACGAAAAAGAAAAATAAAAAAAAACACCTATCGTATGCCAGACTGCCTCCGATAATTGCAAACAAAATAATTGAAATTTGAGGAAAAAATTAATATTGCACTGATATGTAGTAAAAGCGTTAAAAAAACTAAATACATTTCTCAACAACTACCATAAATAGGTAAAAGTCGTATTAATAGGTAATACATTTCAGTATTTGAGAGACATCGTTGAATGATGTATTTTATATCGGTAAATGCAGTTTTTCAGTGACCGAGTTTGAGTACAGACGTACGTCATATCAAACGCATAACAAATATATATTTTTTTAAAAACTCAATTGAACCGTGAACAGTTAGTAATAACAAAGAAATAAATAAAAAAAAATAACAACAATATAATATATTGTGTGTAAAAAAAAAAAACAATAACAAATGGTGCATGGTTAAACCGGTTTGAACAATTGTTAGTGAGTGTATGAGCGCACCAAATATTAATGAAACAAATATAAAAAGTAATAACAACAATGCTTATTGCTCTTTTACTTACACAAATGCTAATAATGCAATGAACAATACAAATAATAAAAAAATATCAACTTTTCTTCGCAAATAACAACACCAGAAGAAATTACAATTCAACCAAAAAACAATTCATTTACAATATCAAAAATAGTACAACGAACCGACGAAACAGGTAATTTAAAAAACCCCGTAAAAAAAGTACAAACAGGTATGGATCGTTATATAACCATATCCAAAAGGAAGGCCAGTCCTAAGTCTTCGCAGCATGAGAGCACTGCAATATAAAACAATATAAAAGCTCCCAAAGTACTGTATTGCCGGAAAGCGAAAACAGATTCTCTGTACTTGCTACAGCGGATGATGAAGCTGAACCCGCTGTCAGGGAACAAAAATCTTGCTTGTAGGTAAGGAAAGCTTTTATGTAGCTTCTATACGAACAGGTCAAATTCAAGAAACAAAGATCCAAGCTCACATTGAGAAGAATTTTCGCCTAATTGCAAGTCGCCTCGATGCAGATAATAAGAGCTATTATACGTATCAACTCAAAAGTGCTAAAGGTTTGATTGTCATCGTAAAGGGTATTGACAGTTCTGTTCCCACTGATGAAATAAAAAGTGCCATAGTGGTGGAAGGTTATGTCGTAAGGTCAGTGCAGAATATTCTAAATAAGAATAAAGTTCCCCAACCTATGCATCGTGTTGAAATGGTATTTAACGCATCTCAGCTTACCTCAAAAAACTCGGTTCATCCCATATACAATTTGCGCTACCTTTAAAACGTAATGGTCACCGTCAGTGTACTAACTGCCAGGAATTCGGACACAAGAAAACCTACTGCAAGCTACCATCCGTATGCGTTGTTTGCGGTGATGCGAACCGGATTTTGGAATGCACTTCTTCCAAAACAAACCCCAAGGTCAAAAAATGTAAAAAATAATGCGAAAGTCGTACGTAAACCTGAATATGAGCAATATAGGTCTTCCCAATTTCCTCGGCTTCATGCTGGTTCTATTGCTGGTACACAAGCTACACAGTCACACACTAAACCAAACTATTCGTATGCACAAACATTGAGAAATGATTTACCTAATGCGAATGCCAAAAGTTCTAATGAGCATAAACATTCATATGCCCACGTCCTCAAAGAGGGTGCACAGATACCCCTCACTACCAATTCGAGCTCAATCAATAATTTAATACAAACAATGAATAATTTCATGACAACTATGTTGCAGGAAATGATGCGAATCCAAAACTTAGCAAAAAATGAACCAGTTAAAAAGATGCTTCTGGAATGCTTCACTATAAAAAACTGCTTTAGAATTGATGGGTTTTTTATATATGACACCAAACACCCAAGCGAAAGGGCATGTGGTGGGACTGCCATTATAGTCCGAAAAACGTAAGGCATTTTCCATTGCCTGAATTCAGGGAAGACTTTTTGCAAGCAATGACTATAAATATTACTGATTTTAAAATTGTAGTCTCATCAGTGTATTGCCCGCCTAGGCATAAAATCTAACACCATGAATTTGCCAGGTTCTTTGCTACGCTAGGACAAAAATTTATTGCCGCTGGTGATTACAATGCAAAACATATATTGGGGATCCAGACTCCTTAGCCCTAGAGGTAGGCAGTTGTATTATACAGTTCAAGCGAACAAGCTGGACGTCGTATCTGCCGGTAAACCCACCTATTGGCCCACAGACTTTAATAAGTTGCCAGACATTATTGATTTTGCTATAGTAAAAATCATCAAACGTGACCAACTGTTAGTTAGTTCATCCTATGACCATCTTCTGATCATTCACCTACAATTGTTAGTTTCTACCCGAACAGAAACACGAATTGGTTAAAATATAAAATGTATGTGAGCTCTCACTTATCTTTCAACATCACACTGAGAAATCCAGCTGATATTCAAGCAGCTGTAGATCATTTTACAGACGTCGTGACTGCCGCAGCCATAGCTGCAACGCCAACAAAGCGATCAGCTAAAATAATATCGTACCAGGCAATAGCAGATACTCAGATGCTCGTCGTTGAGAAAATAAGACTAAGAAGACATAAAAATGCAAATGAACTTATGCCAAAACAAACTTACGCAGTAAATTGAGACAGAAACACGAATTCGCTATTGACAAATTTTTAAAAAACTTGGATCCAATGAAAAACACGGATTATAGTCTGTGGGAAGCTGTAAAGCACTTAAAATGTCCTATTTCTTACGAATCGACACTAAGACTTGCAGACCGTACTTGGGCTAAAAACTCAACTGCGTTCGCAAATCACTTAGAGAAGGTTTTCGCACCACATGATATAAGTAATTCCAGTATTCCATTTATTAGTGACACCGTGAATGATCCTAGGAAATTTCGGTTGTCTTCTTTAAAATCGACAATTAAAAATGCGGATATGAAGAAATCACCTGGACCTGATCGTATAACAGGATCAATGATAAAAAAACTTACCTAATTCAGCTGTAAGAATTTTACTTTACATATTTAATGTCATGTTGCGCGTCGGCTTCTTCCCATGCTCTTGGAAGAAGTCTGAAATTGTTATGATCCCGAAAACGGGAAAAGACTCAAGCCAGATTACATCCTACAGGCCTATTAGCCTACGGAAAATTTTGTCAAAGATATTTGAAAAATTATTCATCTCGAGTGTAACTCCTTTTCTAAATGAACAAAACTTTATCCCAGATCATCACTTTGGTTTTCGAGCAAGGCACAGTACGATTGAACAAGTACATAGAATCGTTACCATTAATAGATCGGCTTTTGAAAGAAAGCAATACTGTTCAACTTTATTTATAGACATTTCCCAAGCATTTGATAAAGTCTGCCATGATGGGCTTCTTACTAAAATAGCTCGGGTTCTTCCGGAAAACACCCATAACCTTATAAAGTTAGTTGTCAGATAGAACTTTTAAAGTGAGGTCAAAGGATCAGCTTTCAAGAAATATGAAAATCAGTGCAGGAGTGCCTCAGGGTAGTGTGCTAGGGCCGCTATTATATATCATCTATACAGCGGATATGCCGACAAGTCGACATACACATACATCAACTTTTGCAGACGACACTGCAATTATAAGTGTCAGTAATGATCCAAAGGTTGCATCTGAAAAAGTGCAGTCCCATATTCATAAGCTAGAAAACTGGCTAAAACAGTGGAGAATAAAGGCAAATTCATTGAAATCTGCTCATGTAACGTTTTCCCTTAGAAGGCAAAATTGTCTACCAATCACAATAACTAATACCACGGATCCAGCGGAAACGCACGTTAAATATTTAGTTATCCACCTACATCGGTGCCTAACTTGGTCCCGTCACATTGAGGCAAAAATAACGTCCATAAAGATTCGAACAAATCAACTGCATTGGCTGATAAGTCCTAACTCAACTTTGGATTTGGGATATAAAGTCCATTTATACAAATTCGTTATAAAGCCAATATGGTCATATGGTATTCAGCTGTGGGGTACGGCCTGTGCATCAAACATCCAGAAGTTACAGAGAAGACAGTCTAGGATTTTACGTCTTCTCGTATGCGCCCCCTGGTACATAAGAAATGAAAATATACATAGGGATCTCAAAGGTTCCACTATCCACGAAGAACTTAAAACGTACACGTCCATATACGTAAACAAAATAGTCGCACATCCCGACATTAGCACGCAATTTGTTGCAATTTGACGGCCACCAGAGACTAAAAAGAACTGACACATTGAGCCTGGCGATGCGGCTCTCTCTACACAGTACAAGATAGATTTTTAAGATTTGAATACAAAAAAATTAGTTATTACATTGGTAATAACTAGTAAATAATAATTTAGAAAAAAAGTTTTGAATACTTATTGTGAATTTCTTTTAGTAGAAAAATTCAATAAAATGAAATATAAGTATAAAAAAAAAAAATATTTGGTCCGTATGAGTGACAAAGCAAGATGTGTCCAAATATGCCAAAAAATTCCTCAGAGACCGTTTACCAATCTTTTAGTTGTTTACTTGTCTTATTCCTTTTTATTAAAAATGTTTAAATTTACATATACGTATGTATGTTTTCAGGAAAAATCAGAGTTATTTTAGTGAGTAGCCCAGTATTGCTTATTTTCAAATGCCGACATAATAGCGGAAAAATTCTATACCGCACACGAAAATCAAGATGACGGCCCGGGATAATGTTTTCTTCATTAATATAAGAAGTTACAATCGAGACGAATACCTTTTCAAATAACTTTGACAAAATTGAGACTATGATAATGGGACATGACATGGCATTCACAGTGGCCCACATAATTGCAATTGTGGAAGTATTAATGTTTATATTTATTAGCTGTTAGGCCATGTGCGGTTTTCAAGTATTAGTGGAGATTCGTTGGCAGCAGGACATTTAATCGCCTTACAGCTTTCCGCAGGCTTTAATCCGTGTTTTTGTTGGATACAAGTTCTTTAAATAACTCTCAATAGCGGACTTGCGTTTATGTCTCAGTTCATCCCGCGAGGTTCTCGGTCATAAGTTCATTTTGGATCTTTATATCCGGGGAACGTCTATTCTGCCATTGTCTTCTTAGCCGTTTTATTCTCTCACAAGAATCTGTATATCGACTAATGACTGGTACGAATTTCTTCTAACTGCTAGTATTGTTGTCGTTGCATCTCTTGCGGCTAGTCTCGGTTTTTGTTAAGTGTTCTACATCTTCGCCAGTATCAGCCGGGATCCAGAGGAATGTGCTGAGATACGTGGGTAAGAAATAAGAATTCAGGTAAAGTGAAAAAGCTGTCGTACAGAATAATGACGTACGATAAACGGACAAATAATTGTTCACGTCTGGTGTTTTTATAATGGCAAAATCAATAAGGTTTGGCTTTTAAGGTCTGTTGGCCAATGGGTGGGCTTACCTCCAGATGCCAAGTCTAGCCTATTCGCTTGAACTCTGCTATAGCGCTGCCTCTCGCTAGGACTAATAACCCTAAAGACCCAATAGGCATGCTTTGTGTCTTGGCGTGCAATACACATCTGAGAGATATTCAAATCAGTAAGATTTATAGATGTATCTTGTAATGCACTTCTTCTCGGGTATTTAGAGTCGTATATAATAAAATACATTAACTCAAAAGCAGTTTTTGCGTTTCAGAGACTAAAACTATGTCCACTTCCTGTGTTATCAGAAAACGTTCTACTTCATATTTATATTGGGAGGTCCCTTTAGCGTTCCAGGAACATATTTACAACTGGTTAATTTTTTGAAAATTTGCAAAATCATGTTCTTGAAACATACCTTGCAAAGTTGTCATAAAAGTCCATTGTTTGTATTAGGTCATCGATTGCGCTCGAATTGTTTATAGATGGTATCTCTAAAGCCGTATATTGTGCAAATACGGGTTTTTGTATTATTGTCGCCACTTTAACATGCTGAAGAAAGACGTTGTTTACAATGTGGTTTTCTCCGCAGTTGCAATATTTTTTTACCTTGCAATAAGTTTTGGAAAAAGTACATTGCGAAGTACGCTATACATCGCTGCAAACCACGCACACTGAAGGTAACTTGCAGTATGTTTAAGTACGTCCGGATTCTTGGCAACTAGTGCACGGGCGGGGATCATTACGTTACGTCTTAAATAGGTATCGAAAGTTATAAATAGGGTAAATGGAGTTTTTGGATTTTATCTGAGTTGCATTAGTTGGGAAACTTTATTCTTGTTTAATATTATAATGTGCACTGACGGAATGGAAATGTCAATGCCCTTTACGATAATTATCATAACTTTAACACTTTTTAGTTGATAGATTTAATACCTTCCCTTGTTAGCGTCAAGTCTACTTGCGATGCCCCGATAATTCATCTCCGTGTGGGTTTGTATCTTGTCCGCTTCGTATAAAAGCGACATAGAAATTGTCCTTATATGCAGGTTAGGACAGCAAATTTACAATGCCATGTGATGCTCGTGCAAGTAAATTGGTGGGGGTTTTGCTCCCTGACAGCGGGTTCGTCATCTTCGTCATACGGGGCAGCAGTTTAGATATTATATATTCACAATTAACCGCATTGCATTGCAGCTACTTGAGAACTTTTGTATTGTTTCGCGGTGCGCTATTGGTAGGAAGACTTTGCGCTGGCCTTTCTTTTCGTACCAGTTTGCAATATATACATGGAATTTGTTGTATACCTGTGTAGTATTTAGTTGTTTCTCGTCTTTTTTATTTGTTGTGTGGAGATATGTTTATGTTGTATGGCGTAATGAATGCATTCAATCAATTGGCCTGGCGGTTATAAAAGCACTATCATCTTTTATTTTATTATTTCACGGCACTATTAGTTTCTGTCCACTATGTGCCTACACCTATTAAATTAAATTTTGTAATGAAACAAGAAGTCACATATCACGAATATTAATTATGTGCTGAATATGACGTTCATCTGTACTCAACCAAGGTCACAATTAATGTACATATGTTGTATGTAAGATTGAATACACATTTGGCGAAAAAGATTGTTTCCCTCTGTTTGCTTTATCTAAGCACACAATAACAGTGCTTACAGCACAAGTTGATTTTATACTAGGGGAACTCTTGGTTGCAAACAACCCTTGCAAATGTAGCACGTCTAGCAAATATGCTACATTTTGCAAAACCATTGCAACAAAATATATAAAACTAAGATTTGCTACACTAGAGCAAGTATCATTGCAGATTGGTAATTTGCAATTCTAAAACAGCTGTGCATTTCATTTTATTTTTAAATTCAAAGCAACTAGACACCTGTGCTTACGGCACCGTCTCACCAACTGCCTGTGAAGACTTAAAATTGAAGCTAAGACTGTTAAAAAATGTTTCCAAAAATAGTAAGAATAAAAAATATCAAACAAAACTCCATTAATTGATAAAAGTTTTTACAAAATTTATGCACACACCATTACTTGCTTTGTGGTAACATTTTAAAGGCGGCGTTAGCGTTTATATACTTGCTGCCGCTTGTCTTACTACATGCGGCAAAGTAACTTTATGTAACTCTGTACCCAAGAAATGAAAAATAAAATTAAAATAATAAAACAAAACCCCAAAAAATAAGCGATGGATCAGTAAATTAGAAAAATAAACGCTTCAAAAAGACACTCTCGCTTTGTGGCAGAAAATCATACTGAGTATGCAAAAATTGCAGATATGCAATCAATAGTGATTTCCGCTACTATTTCTCAAAGATGCGACCTCTGGTTACCCTGCGGTTCTTTATTATTATCTCATTTCATTTACGGTCACCTCACTGCATTATACAATTTTTTTAATTAAAGAATCGTTGCCTGAAGCATTCTTTATTTATATTTGAAATTTGTTGCCTACCTGTTGCAACTCTGACATTCACATTGATATGGCAACATTCAGTCTTGCATCTTTACACACTTACTTGCCTTTTTTCTACAATCAACGTGAACAGTTTTAGTTATAAGAACTCTTAATAAATAATTTAATTATACACACATATATCTATAAAACCACTACCTTTTTATTATTGAAGATACAACACTTGGCGACGAGGATAAAGTCAAGGGTAAAACATGGATGAAAAACAATTTTCGGAATTTATGAAAATGCAGAAGGCCATGGTGTATCACCTTTTACACATGGGGTCCACGGCGTCGGGTGCAATGCGGGATGCTAGTAGTAACACACCGTTAGTTCCAAATTTTGAGCCCTTCGATGAAACGAAGGAAATGTACAAAAACTACATACATACATACTAAATATTATGTTCCGGTATAGAGCTGCACCTCTCTAAAATGGGAAAACTCCAGCAGAACAATATTTAGGACGGCAAGTCCGAATCCGTTTAGATGCATTAAAGTCCATAACTAACACCCAGTCAACAACCCCCTGTGTATCTTCGAGGCAGTTAAATGTGGGGGATAGAGTCCAATCGCGTTATTATACGGCGAACAAAGAGCAGTGGAGGTTTGGTAAAATTATTGAAAAACTGTGTCATCTGCACTATATGGTAAAGTTGGACAGTGGGTACGTATTTAAACGGCATATAGATCAGCTTCGGTTAATCAGTGTTCAGCCCAAGTTTGAGAAAAACGCTGCACCGGAAGAAAATCCTGAATGTAACAATCGGGTCAGAAGTCAAGAAGAAGTTCAGCAAACTCTTTTATATCAGTCGGGTTATATACCAACCCGATTGTCAACTAACGCAAATAGCTCCAGTATTGATTCCCAGACAACAGAAGAAGTTGCAGCTGACCCACGAACTGGAGGGCAAAGCACGGATCTTCAAAAACAGCAGTTGCTCCGCAAAACAACCAGACAACGGAAGCTACCTCAACATCTGCAGGACTATGACGTTGGTGACGAAATGGGAAGCTAAGATTAAGTGTGGGAGAATTGTTGCAACTCTGACATTCAAATTGATATTGCAACATTCAGTCATGTGGTCTTTAATCTTTACACACTTACTTGACTTTTTTCTCTAATCAACGGGAACAATTTTAGTTATAAGAACTCTTAATAAATAATTGAATTATACATAGATATACCTATAAAACCACTACCTTTTTATTATTGAAGATATAACACTACATAATTAAACAAACTGTAAGAAACCTGACGAAGATTTTGAAATTTGTTAAAGTTGGTATAATCGCGTACTGCCCAAGTAGCACATGTCAAGCCTTTTCCCTGTAGACCTTAACAACGGGCTTAGGACATTTAAAAACCCGATTTTTGTATTCTGGTCCATTGTGTATTGCACATTAGATATAATTCGTATTGCTCTAAAATATGATTTAGCGCATAAATTTGTATATAAATTTAAAATTAGTTAAAAATAAAAGATGTATATTATGTAGAATTTTGGAACGAATTTCCGTCATCCCTTGTCAAGTTTGGTTTGGAGACAAACTGGTTTCGGCTATGTACCATCTTCAGTGTCATTTTTCGTTCTGAGAAGTTTGCATCAGTTCGTTAGTGTTTTATTGCGTGTCAGGTATCTATTTGTCATGTGAGCTCGTAGGCATCTGTAAGGAGTGAATAGGTACCAGGTAAAGCTGGTAAGTCGGGTGTTTTGTCTGGATTGGTAGATGTAAGCTACGACTGTTTCATTGCATCAGAATTTGTGTTTTCGGATGCCAGGTAGATGTTATAGGTACATTTTTTTTACGTAGCTAGTTGTAATTGGGTCCTAGTGTTTTTGTATAGATTAGACGATTGTCATTACAAATAGATACCTGACGCACAATAAAACACTAACGATTTGATGCAAACTTCTCAGAACGAAAAATGACACTGAAGATGGTACATAGCCGAAACCAGTTTGTCTCCAAACCAAACTTGACAAGGGCTGACGGAAATTCGTTTCAAAATTCAAAATTTTTTAAGGACTTTCCGGGTGTTGTTTTTAGTACAAAGCCATTAACGGAATAATGAAATATGGTCATAACATTTTCCTTTAAAATTGCAAATATTATTAAAGGTTTCATACATAGTGGCTTAAAAGATTAGTTTTCTTACCCCAAGTGCAGAAAAATATTTAACCAGTTTAATATTAGGTTAGGTATCTGCGAGGCGAATCCAATATACTGCATAAAGTTGTTTGCATAAACAGATGAAGCATTGCCTCCACTTGGAACTAGTTTAAAGTCAACGAAATACTAAAAAAATAAGATAAATTCCTTGTATTATAACATTGTAGGTGCAAGGTATTCGGTTTACTAAACTGATTTCACAGAATAATACCTTATGTTTTCTTTAGTAAATAACCATTATTATTTCCCAAGTAAGTTTCTGATGTATTTCAAAGTACATTTCAAAAATGCAAAAAGTTTTATTTTTAAGGAACACTAAAATTTATACAAACCACAAATATATAATCCTTCATAAAATTAAACGCTTTTCTGATTGAGGTTGTAAACAACTTAATGCTTTATTGTATTTTATTATACATATCTGGCCAAATCTCTCTCCTGTTATTAAATTAGGTTATAAAATACTTATTCAGCCTTATTTGGGTTGCCCGAAGTCGTACTTCGAGTACAGTCAAAGTTGTTGTGGTTTTTAGTACAACATATATTTTTTTCAACTACAACAATTTTATAGCAGATTAAAAAGAACAGTTTTTAATAATTTAACAAAAACTTTAAAGTATGAGACCCTTTGTTACAAGCTACCAAGGAAAAACTTGGCGCCCATACGATATACAAAATTTTATTTGTGTTGAATCTATGATGAATTTGTAACAATTATATATGCGGAGAAATAATACATATATATTTTCTATACGAAATTAATAGTAAGAAAAAAGCCATGTGTTAGCGTGTCATTAATTTTTCTTCTTGATTTGTTAGTGATTTCAGTTTAACCAAATCAGTAGTGCGATTCATTAACTTTTAACAATTCGACAGTCGCAAAGTTTGTCCACAATCTCTAATCACTAAGTGCCCGTAAATGACACTAGTGTAAGGAAACTTATGTCACCCACTATATTTAAGAATAAATATAAAATAAACATAAGAATAATAAATAAAAGAAGAATAATAAATAATAAAGAGCGGAACGAGTAGTCGGCTGCGAACCATAACCAACCACAAGTTTTCTTTATTTGTCGCAACGCAGATTCTCTACACTAGACATCGTTAATTTTCTGTTTATTCAAATTGATATCAAGTTGGCATCTCTGTCACAAAAATATCAAATAAACGAAAAGCACAAGGAAGAGTGGAAGAAAACAAAGATTTTATGGATAAAATTTTTTACGCGTTTAGCTACTTTTGCAAAAGGTAAGCAAAAATCATGTGAGGCTTTTTCCACATGCCGTTTATTGATAAATACATATGTACCTACCCTATGCCCTGTTCATTAAAAATATTGTTTATAAACCAATTAAAACTGCTCCTAAAAGATGCCATGAATTTTAGTTTGTCGAAAAAATAATCAACACAAAAATATACGTCGTTTATTTTTGTCTACAATCGTTCACCTAGCAACAACAGCTGAGTAAATGTTACTGAATATCAACATCGTTAATTTTGTTGTTAAATACTTTTAACGATGCGATTATCGTTAAAAACGAATAGTGAATGGCACTACAGATGGAATTGTTTTTTGGACAAATGAACAGGGATATTAGAAGAAGCAAAATAGTTTATTAGCAATGTCCTCCCATGCTTCTTATCCCGTGCGATATTTGTTTAACTGCATTTATAATATGCCCAATCTTTCATTCATTCAGATACCGGTGTCCTAAGAAATTATGTTCATTGGGGATTCCCTTCCATTCTTCGTTTGTGCACACTTTGTATAGGTTGTCGTGGTAGGAATGCGCCAATTCGGATGATTATTCTAACAACTGCACCATCGTCTCAAACTATAGCGACCGAAGTTTATACCTCAACTTCAGAAAAATTAGCCTTTATTCGATTATTGCACTAGGACAAAATTGTTATAATTGTTGTTGTTATTCTTTAGTATATTTATTTGTGTTGATAAATTTTTGTTTGTATATTTTGTGTGTATAATTTTCTGTGCAAATTTTTGCTGTTTCTATATTTAGCAAATTGAAAATTAAGTTTTTAAATTTATTTCGTTTCACACTTATCAATTCAAAAATATTATCACTTTATATAGTTTTAGGTTTAATCACTGCTGTGTTTATGATAACTATCAATAAAAGTTATTTCATGTTCGTAAAAAATTTAAAATTATTGAGAGCAAAACTGAAACACAACCAACCAACACAACAGCAATTTATATAATAACCTTTGTACTATTATTTTAAATAATACTACATTTACATCTACGCAAAATCTGGTACTTATGAGATTTTGAGCGAAATCTAGTTCATTTCCACCAGATTTCCCATACAAAACAAAATCTACTTACGAACTAGATTTTGGCAAAATCTCCCAAAATCTTGCAATACTAAATGATGCAACTATGTGTTTTTGGCTAATGTACTGAAATATACAGCGCTGAACAAGAAAATTTTGACATTTGTAACAAAACAAAAAAGCGCGGTAGAAACAAAATATTTACAGCAACATTAAAAAATAATAAAAGTTTAAAATAAGTGGTTTCAATATGAATGAAATAATAATAAATAAAGTGTAAGTAATATTACATATATAATTATGTGTATAAAAACAATTGTAGCACGAATTTAATTAAGTTTAGAGCCAATTTTTTATTCTTTCTTCAGTCAGCTGTTTTTGTTATGAAAATGAAATCCAATAATACGTCAAAAAGCATTGGTGTAAACGGCAGAGATTTTCTTCGAGATTTGAGCTGAAATCTACTAGATTTTGCGTAGATGTAAATGTAGTATAAAACAAATTAGTGTGTAAAACAAGCCCAGTAAAACCAATAGATTTCACAAATCAAAATCTGCTACCTTGTAAAGACACATGGTTGGTGTGAAGATACAATTTAAAATTTATTTTCCTAGGTTATACACTTTGCTGTTCACATATATGCAATTTAGCTTACTCAATTACAGTTCGTCGGTGATAACTTTTGTGAATTTAAAAAAAAGTTGATTTTAAAAGAAATTTTTTAAAGCAATTAATTATATGTAAAACAAATTAACTATTTGAAAGGTATTTTGCAGAGGGTATTTGACTTAATTGATAGTGAAATTAAGAACTGATTGCTCGACTTATTAATTGAGTTCTTGCATGGTTAATTCAATTAAGGCCGCACTTTCGTAAAATTTATAATTGCGCAATATAAGTTCATGACTGAACATAACAACACTTAACTTTTACCGTCTTTATGACATTTTGAAGGACAATAAAAACATACTGTAACACGATTTTTTGCCAAGATCGAAGAGTACAACTATATTAGGAAATCCAAACACAAGTATGTTATCGATACAGAGGTCATTGGCTTTATATTCGAATATAGCGGCTTTGTTTTATAGTTTTTTGCGACTTAACCTCTTCTTGCAGAACATATTTGTAAGTAATTATAGAGACCGTTTGTTTATTTTTCCCGTAAAGTCCATTGAATGAGTTTTTACTTAGTTTTTCCCAAAAAGGACTCGCAAAAAATAATCTTTAAAAAACTTTTGAGAAAAGTTATCGCGCTGAATATAAAAATAGTAAACAAAAACGTTTTTATTGAAAAAATTAAACATCTTATGCTAGAAGTTCTATACAGCAAATGAGAAAAATTAAAGGTCAAAACAAAAACATCAACGGCCGTATGCAAAAAAGCCTTTATTTTAGGTTTAAACATTTAGGCTTAACAAACCTTTGTAAAGAAAACATAAGCAATAAAGTCTTTTCTTTTTATTGTATAATTCATTTTTTAGTAACCGCCCCAGCGCTTTGTAGGCATTATTACAGTCTTATAAACTTATATTTTATATATTTATAAACTTAGTTAAATGTATTTTATAATCCATATAAAGTTGAAATGAAGAAAATTTTAAAAATATACCATATATCATTTCATATATTCACTTACAAAAGCGTTTCAATCTTAATAAATAAATATTCTTTACAAGATGAGTTGAATACTGAGATTCTGTCAATAGTTTTCAGGTTAATAGGTAACTCATTAAATTTGTACCACCTTGGTAATCCACTCGCTGTTTCGTTTCTTCTAATCTACATTTAGGAAACCTTAGGCTATTTACATTTCTCGTATTCAAATGTGACTGATTGGTTGTAAAAGATATTGTTCTATAGCCTATTTCATGCCGGGATTTAAATACGTATTTCAAAACCTGTTATTGATAGACTTTTTTACAAATATTTGCATATAATATAGTTGTAGGGTATGTCATTGGTAAATTATATACTACTTTAAGTGCCCTGTTTTGCATGTGTTGAAGAGATTTAAAATGTATGTTATTTTTGTTGTATGCGTAAACTATGCCCATGGAATTTAAATGTGATTGTATTAGCGACTGATAAATCATCAACTTAACTTTTACACTTAATTTGTTTTTAAACTTATATAGTATACCAATTCCTCGGGCAATTTTTTTCTTTAGATCTGTTAAATGCAAGTCCCATGACAGATTACTTTGCAACGTAATTATAAGATATTTTATAGAATTAGTTTCCTTTAAAGGTATGCCATTAATGCGAACTGAAAAATCATTTGGTCTAAAACGAACTAGTTTTGTCTTACTTGAATTCAGAACAAGTCTATTTAACCGTGAAAATACAAAAATTAAAGCTGCATCCCTTTCAATATGGGTTCTTAACACCAAGTCATATTTAAAAGAATAAAACAAGCAAACATCATCCGCAAACATGAAAATTTTTCCTGATAAATTAAGGTTTTTTATATCATTTATATACAATGAAAATAATAGCGGACCTAGCCCACTTCCCTGAGGTACTCCATAGTTCACAGCACCCATAAAACTACTTTCTTCATTAACTTGGACATATTGCATCCTATTTAAAAAATAACTTTCTAATAATAATAGTTCATTACTCTTCACACCATATAGTGACAACTTATCCAGTAATATTTTATGGTCAACAAGGTCAAAAGCTTTTGAAAAATCAAAGAAAATACCTGCAACCCCAGTAAAACCTTCATCTAGGCCTTTGCAGATATATTGAACTACATTTAGTTCTTTAACTAAATTAAGAATGCATTTCTATGGCTACAACATACAAAAATGTCTCAAATTATCTGGTAGCAGGAAAAAGCATCTGATATTCAAATATTGTGGTTAGTTTAATTATATTATTACATTCTTAATTAAACTATTAAGTGAAAACTAATCAAGAACAAATGCCGGAAGCTACATTATTAACAGTAATTGCTCTAAGAGTACCAGATTTTGCGTCAAATAAATGTACATAAACATAAATAGACAGCGAAAAGAAATTTTAGTATAACATCACATGACTACAAAAAGTACGATCTTTTTATTTACGAAATTCCCTCACATTTTGCAGTAACTTATTTATGAATTTGCACAATTACTCGATTATTGACCGTTATTAATTTTTTTTAGCAACACTTAATTAATGTTGTCCTAAATAAAGAATGTGATGGTATAACTATATCTTACGTGACTTTGTGTTACTTTGACTAAAGGGAAAAAGTAAATCACGAACATTGTCAAACAAAGAAAAACAACTTTATACCAAACAAAGCAGTGTCCTTAGAAATTTTGCAATATTTATGTTTTTATGTGCATAAAATCTAATTTTATTACAAAAATAAATAGAAAACACATCATATTAAACACATAATCACTTTTATTAAATTATATACGAAATATTTAGAGAAAATAAGCAAGTGATTTCAAATCACGCTATTTCAATATTTTTTGTGCGCAGAACTCCTTTTGCGTGAAAAAGTAATTTCAGAACAGGCCGGTATAAATATTTAAAATTAAAACTGAGTAGATAGCTGGAATATTTTTACTGAGTAATCTTGTTAGTTTCGGGAAAAGTATTGCTTCTAAAAATATTTTTTTCCAATAAAAGCAAAAATTTCAATTAAGTTAGTTTACTTTGTGGATCTACCTATTAAGCCTAGAATTAAATTCTTCCATAATTAACGTTTTTGAATACAGTTTCGCCTATCAATGGTTATAATGCTTAGAAAGTTTTTTCATACGGTCGTAAAGCTTTAACAGAAAGCCCCCAGAAAAACAAATTGCTACTTTATTTTACTTACTTGCCCTTCCAGATTTGGTTGTTTGCCAACCCTAAATGTGTCTGTAAGCGGTAAAAAAAATACAGCTTTGATTGCTTTGGGTAGAAAAAAGAAAATAGCAAGTGTGTAACCTACGTTTATTAATAAAAATAATTTTTGGGAATATCTTCTTTCTATTTGAAAAACTATTTCTACAGAAAAAAATAAACATTCTGTTTATGTACTTTTTATATTCTTCTTCGCTAAATTCCCTATTGCACTGTTCCAATGCTAGACTAAGAAAATACGGAAAAGGCAAATGTCAGAAGGGATTAATAGCCCACAGCATGCCAACGAAGCTTGGTGTAAACGTCTAAAATTCAATGAAAGCGGTGTATACGTTTAAAATGAAATAAAAGCAACATTTTCGATTTCAATGCATTTAAAACACAAAGTTGTGTGCTTACTCAAGATAGATTGCTCACACGCAAGATAGATTACTCTGCATTTACAAAGGAAAGTACTTTCATGAAATTTCTGTATACGTATTACAAATAAAATTTCAAAGAAATCTTCAACTTTCATGAAAATATCTTGTTCACTTTCATAGGAAAGTGAAAGTTCACTTGTAAGATGTTTTCGAAGAGAAAAGTTGTTGCAATAATTCTACAAATGGAAAGACTAGAATTGGAAAATGATAACAAAACAAGCGTGCATTGCGAATTTCTTACAATTACCTTCCTTTGTAAACGGTAGGTTATGTTGCTTAATCTTCAGTTATGGGTGGTGTAAATATTGTAACGTTTAACCTTTTTAAACGTGTTTGACTTTTCCCAGGGTTCGCGTTCTTAGTGTTTACTCGCACTATTCTATTCCTAGAATTATATTTACGTATTTACGTGTTGATATTATATCGTTATTGCTGTTCTGTGTGTATTCACTTTCCTGGTAATTTGCATGAGCTTATGGGTGTGTGTTGTGTTTTGTTGCTGATACAGCGCAGTCCTGTCTGTACACTGCATGCCAAAAGCATTAGAAACTGAAATTTTTTAATTTTCTGTACAGTGAATGCCACAATTCCTACAGGCAAGAATACTTGTTCGCAATTATCTTCGTAATAATATTAAGAAACCAGAACCGGATGAAATTAAGGCACTTGTTCCAGGTACCCGAACACATTCTTTATTAAGAGCTTACCCGTTCATGGTAGATTGGCCATTGGTCCGCACAACATACAACAAGGAAAACCTGTTCTTTTGTCGTACTATTCGTATGTGGAACAAACTTTCCGCTTTCGATGTAAAAAATTTAAATTGATTGTCCACAAACATTAATTTTTGCTATCCCCCTTCTTTTAACCTTTTTTATGTGGTTTCAGTACAATGCATTGCATTAGTGGGAATCATCCCCAGTATTGGTCCAACAAAACAAATTTATTACATGACAGATAAGTCCATTTTTTTTTTTGAAACAGGGCATTGTAAGCGGGCAGAAATTATTAGGACTTGAGTTAATTATTATATATAGTAAAAACCTTTTACTTATATTCCTTACACCTTATAATATAAAATAACTTCTTTCGACACCTACAAATGTCACGTCTAGATACATATTTTGGGTGAAGCGCACTTAAGTCAGTATTCGTCCCTTTTAAGCAGTCGTGAAACCGGCAGAAATTGCCTTTAAAACTTCCATTCTTGATTTAATATTCCGACAGGGTGTTTTGATGTAGATTTTTGGAACGAATTTCCGTCATCCCTTTGCAAGTTTGGTTTGGAGACAAACCGGTTTCGGCTATGTGCCATCTTCAGTGTCATTTTTCGTTCTGAGAAGTTTGCATCAATTCGTTAGTGGTTTATTGTGTGCCAGGTATCTATTTGTCATGTGAGCTCGTAGGCATCTGTAAGACAAAGCCAAATGTAAAAATAAAAATTATAGAGTTTTCAATTGTGGTACTTTTATGCTAATGTAGCTGTTTTTTTTTATACACCGCAACATAGTCCTTTCGTAAACTTTGTGTTTCAGGTCAGAGTTTACTTCTTCACATCCATTTAAGCCAGCAACAGGTCGCGTGAGGAGGCCACTTTCGGTTTTTATCATAGCACTGCGAATAACATAATCTTTTCCGTAATGTACATTAACAACGATACCCTTTACGCATGTATTTCGTTTAGATTGCTCGTCCACAATGATTACTACATCATTTACTTCATTCGGACTTGACGACTATCCATAAAATTTCGTGCGTCTAGCTACACTTAGGTAAGACTTGGAAGAACCAAGTAAGAAATGGTTAGGAGTAACTGCTTCGCTCTCTTGAGACTCCAAAGGAACATATGTGAATTTAAAGTATTTTCCACATCAGCCAATGCTGTCTCAAAACTTCTTCCTTTAGACCACGTAGGGGCAATACATCTATCAAAACAGATTTTGTAGACTGCACCATCCTTTCACACGATCCTCCCATATGGGGTGAAGACGGAGGTATGAAAGTCCATTCAAATTCTGGAAATGACCGTTCAAGCTCGTTTGTAGATATTTTTCCAGCTTCTTCTTTAAGAACGCGGCATGCTCCACGGAAGTTTATTGCACTATCCGAGAGAATACTCCGAGACTTTGGCTTGTAAGCAGTTTGAAAACTCTCAAGAATGAGTCGGTAGACAATGATATTGCAGTTTCTCTATGTACTGACCGCACCATCATGCAGGAAAATAAAATACCCCAGCGTTACTCTTTTCGTCTCCCTATAACGGTTTCACCCAAAATTGTCAACACCAATGAAGTGGAATGGGCTAGTGAACGATGAAAAGCGTTCCGCAGGTAAGTCTACAATATTCGGTGCGCTTGGAACAACACTTGTAATTTTACATAGTTGAGAAGTTTTTGCGATGGCTCGTACTGCTGCTATTAAGCCGGCGATACAGAATCTTTGACGGATTTCGTTTACGACTATTTCGTTGTGATGATGATTATATTTTCGTTGGTAGAAGTCAATAAGTAAATATGCAATTCGATGTTTTCGGGGAATTATTATGGGTCTTTTAATATCCATAGGGACATCGGAAATGGCATCGATTCGGCTTTTACGTAAAACTCCGAATTCGTTGAGATATGGCTAGTACTTGCAAATTATGCATTTATTTGGAATGCATTGATTAGACTTTAAGAAAGTAACTTCCTCGTAGAACATTTCCTCTTGACAAGACCTTAGTATAAACATTTCTACTGTTTCGATACTCCTTTCGTACACAAAGGCTTTAAAATCGATGTTGATTAGATGAGATCCCATTATAAAACGAATATATTTAAATGCTTACTTCGTCGGCTTAAACGAAGTAATTCCCATTTACTAAAGTTTTGGAACAAATGGTCTGAAGCAATTGTTTACAAAGAAACGTCAGTCCTGTTAATGTTTATATGACATCCGCTGAAAATGTGTATCAGAATGATCAATAAATAGAAAGAGATAGGTCACTCTCTTTATTCATATCTTAGAAAGGCGGGACCTAAAAACCAGTGTGCTTCAGAATTTCGAACACTATTCCATTTTGTCCCGCCATCTGCCACGTTTTGGGCTGACGGTACAATTCTCCACTGTTTAACCTGTAAAATTTATAGTATTTCGCTTATGCGTTATTACACAAACTGTTAAAACTTTCTTCCGTCTGATTTTATCCAGTATATAACATCTTTAGAATCGGACTAAAATACTTTGCGATATACAGTCAACGGCATTTCTTTTATAATGAAATTTACTAGCCTTAGTCCCAATACTGCTCCAGTTTAGTTATAGAAATGGCTTTTAGAGGCGCAACTCTGGTTTTGGATGGCGCTAGACTACATTTTATTTGACCCAAATCTTCGAAAAAAAGTTAGCTCGTCTGTAGAAGTCATCCACAGTATGCCCAACACCTTTTCAAAAACTTTTTTGTCTTCCAAAGTGGGATATTACAACGAATGCAAAGTGTTTTTTGAGTTGGACAGCCAATTTCGCATTTCAAAGCCTCCTTCCTTGTGAATTGTACGTACAGTCATCGCCATCGAAACCATTTCGTCCTCTGTTTACATGCATTGCAGCCTATCATCGACAAACATGTTATTTAAAACAGCGTAAACTTCATCAGGAAACTGTGTAAAAATTCGTTCAGCATTCTTATCTTTTACAAAATTGCTAGAGAGGGTGAACAACAAGCGTCAAAAGTCATTACAGTCATAACATATACATCAATCTGCTTAGAAGTATCTTCACCACGCCACAAAAATTGCTGGGAGCATTGGTCGCTTTTTGAAACGCGAATCTGGTGAAACATTTCATGAATGTCGCCCGTAATGGCAACTGGCCTTTCGCGAAAACGAATAAGAATACCTACCAATGATTTTGACAAGTCTGGACCTTTCAAAAGAATAGAATTTAAAGAAACATTACCTGTTGTGGCCGCAGTTCCAAACAATTCGGGTATGGGGATATACCACGATATTCCGCCTGTAGAAATTTCTTTGCGCAAGTTTTTAATATAACCCTTTGTCTAGTAGTGTTGCATTTTTCCGCGAGAAACGATTTGAGTTGGGAATCATTTTTCATTTTAACCTTCAAACAAAGCAACCGACGCCGAGCCATAGAAAATGAATCAGCTAGACCATATGTTATTATATTTCCATAGCAGTCCTTTTTTCTTCAGGTATATATTTAGTTCTTAATTTCATAATAGTTTTTACATATTCATTACCCCTAGAGCGTAGTAGGTTAGCACTTAGTTTTATTCCTCATGAATCCAAAGAAAAATAATTCTGTAGCAATTTATCCCTACAATCGTACATACATAAGAGCAAATATGCAGTATCCTATTAGTAGAAGAATTACTTACGCATTGGGGACCATAAACTCCCCTACCTATTTGACATCTTATTGCAATTAAACCTTCATTGGTACTTTCTTTTATTTCCACGTAAACACAACACAAAGTTTAGCAATTTATAAGTTTCGTAAGTGGTCGTGTAGATCAAGATCCCTTGTGCAAGAGTTTGTACAGGCAGATCGAGATTTGCGATAGTTCTTACGTTGCGCAATGTCATTTTGTATGCTGGTTGCTCGTGCGATGATATCTGCAAAGAAACACTTTTTGATGTCTCATATGTTTGAGTTATATCGGCTACTCATCGCAAGCACAACTCTACTGCGGGTCCTTCTAATTCCAGTTAAAATGCAAGTTCATTTTCTATTAGAGTACAAGATGAACCGTCATCAAGTAGAGCAAACGTTTTTTATGTGCTTTACAAATAATATCACCAGCACATAACGAAACAAAGATTTATTTTCTTTGGAAGGAATTTATGTGCTTAGCTTTTCATTCTGTCGCGGCGATGTAATTTTACTATTTACTTGCTGACCGTCAGTCCTTACATAATAGGATTTTACAATTGTCCACTTCACATTGTTTTCTTGAATGGCAATGACGTAAAGAGTGTATTTTAAACCAACGCAAACATAGATTACGCTCAAACTTCCGTCGGACAAACTTCCGTCTGGATAATCTGCTAAACGAGGATTTTATAAATATTTGAGGAAAGAAATTGTCGTAGCTGTGTCACTTGTAATGTTCTTGCCGATTACATCATGTAAATTAATGATTCTTTTGCTGATCTTCTTGATTCAAATTGACTTGTGGGTATGAATCACATAAGAGGCACTATTAGCTAAATCATATAACCAGCTATCAGAAATAGTAATGTCAACCCGTGGAATATTACATCGACGTCAGCTCAACTCAAATTTTAAGACATATGTTGGAAAATAAATGAACGGGTTGTGATACAGGTAGACAGAATGAATGTGCATTTGCGTTTAGAAAACCATTACTTTGATTAGTATTTAAAAACCCCACATATGTAGACTAGGTATTGTTCGGCGCATAGCGTAATATATTATTCAACGAAGGATCTCTTCCATAAAAGGCATTGGTGGGCATAAGGAAAAGGTGCTGCTTTTGCAAATTAGGTGCAGCAGAGCTCGATGCTTTTGATACAAACGATGCCCGCGTGGGTGTAGTTGATTAATGTCCGGCAGTGTTGTTGTTTGTGTGGTCAACTAGATTTTTACTTTGAGTTAGGGTGATGTTTGTGGGCATTTGTCTACTTATATTGGCATACGAGGACGGATGCGCAGCATCGAGCGACGTAAAACGAGCCCACGTAGTAACGTAAGGTTATTTGCAGATTTCTTTTTAATAGGTTTGGCAACGATGCGAGCGGTCTTTAGTGGTTGACGTGTTAGAACTGAGCGAGTACAAAGGGGAATAAAAGAAGGAGATTTTCTAACTATGGCATTTTTTGGCTAGGGCTGGCGTAGCTTTTACCTCAGTTTTGAGATTTTTACGAAGTCCACTGTGTACATTAGTCTGCTTGATATGTTCTGCAGCGTGAGCCTCTCAGTGGAGGATGCTGTTGCGGTTGAGCCGGAAGTGGTAGATGGAATAGTGGGTGCAGATATATCGTTTGGTGGTATATTTGTAGCTTGGATGCCAAAAAATTCCTTTGATGTATCCATTATGAAGAAGCAGAGCTTGAGGTTATGTGTTCTAACCTTCACGTGCTTCGAATAACCAAATAACGATCATAAAGTATTTTAGAAAATTAAGACGTCAGGTAAAATTAAAAAGCGTATTTTACAGCTATTTTACAATTTTTATCATTTATTTTACATTTAAATTAATCTTGTTTCACATAGTCTTTTGCTTAAGATATGGTGTGTATTACCCGGTAGCTTAACAAAATAATGTGAGGTTGTTTGCCCAAACTTGGCTTAATAAGAAACAAATTTAGGCAAGGATTTTGCACTAAAATTTAAAGAAAGAAAAATATAAAAATAAAAACATGGGCCACTTTAACTTGCACCGGAAAATCAACACAAAAAATAGCTAACTTTCTCAAGAAATACAACATAAATATAGCATTCAAAACAAGACACAACCTAGGACGAATATTACAAACCAACACAAATAAAGACGACCAGCTAGATAAACAGGGGGTTTACAAACTGACGTGCACGTGTCAACACAGCTAAATAGGACAAACAGGTCGCAAAATAAAAACAAGATTTCGTGAACATATAAGAGACTATAACAAGAAGATGCGTAATCCCGACTCGACACCAGAATCTAACTTCGCGAACCACATGTTCAACAACAAATGTAATCCAGCGCATATTAGGAAAACGGTACAAATACTACACACACAGCAAAAAGGACGACGACTAAACATCCTAGAAAACATGGAAATATATAAACATAAGACATTTGACGGACGCATCATAAACGAAGAAACAAACTCCGATTCAGACGTTATATTCGAACCTCTAAAATTAATATACAAGACACACAACAAAAATAACGGGCAAGTCACTCCAAACACAATAAAAACACATTACAAAAATAATAAACAAATTCATAATCCAATAATCACGGACTTCTTTCAACCCCAACAAAAAACACTATAAAGAATTAAAAACAAAGCCCGCACCACAAATTATGACGCAATAAAATAGTAATTACAATCGTCTAATCTATACAAAAACACCAGGTCCCAATTACAGGCAGCTACGTGGAGAAAAAAAAAACATTACCTATAACATCTACCTGGCGTCTGAAAACACAAATTCTGATGCAATACAAAACAGTCATCACTTACATCTACCAATCCGTACAAAACACCCGACTTACAAGCGTTACCTGCTACCTGCTCACACTTTACAGAGCTCACATGATAAATAGATACCTGACACACAATAAAACACTAACGAATTGATGCAAACTTCTCAGAACGAAAAATGACACTGAAGATGGCACTTTTCGGAAATGCAGTCCTGTTACTGAATTGTTATTGTTCGATTATACTTTGAAACAGCAATTAAAACTAATTCCTTTGTGTCAACATACCTTTTCTTCTGCTTTCAAGCACCTTGCGATTTCAGCCAAAGTACTTTGAAACCGTTCCACTTGTCCGTTACTTGTGCTGTGTGCCGGTGGAACCGTAAAAATTTCTACGCCAAACTGGTTTGCGAGAATAGATATAATTGTCTCTGAATTAAATGCCCTTTCATTGTCGCATACCACAGTTTTAGCTTTTGGAAAAAAATTCATTATTGACAATATTGGAATCTTGATATCTACAATTGATCTAGATATAATAGGGAAAACAATAGCAAATTTGCTAAACTTGTCGACACAGGTACCAAAATGCGAATTATCAGTGGAAAAGACATCTATGTGAAGTAGTTCGCCTGGATTTTCAGGGATGGGAGATTTACCGATTCGAGCTTTTCGAGGATGCCTGACATACTTTGCCTCTTTGCAGGTCTTACAAGTTTAAGCTATCGCTTGCAATTTCTTTCGGATGCCTGGAAAATAGTTTTCTCTAAGGATTTGGTTAAGATTTTCGCGTATATTGCGATGTGCCCTATTGTGCTCACTAAGACGATTTCAAGCTGATGATCTGGGTTTTGAATATCTATCACCATATATTTGCTAAAGACGAATTTCACAGGCAGGAAATTTTTTATAATATCATCTTGTAGTAGTCACGTCAGTGTATTTCCCGCCTAGGCATAAAATCGAACCCCATAAATTTGCCACGTTCTTTGCTACGCTAGGACAAAAATTTATTGCCGCTGGTGATTACAATGCAAAGCACACATATTGGGGATCCAGACTCCTTAGTCCTAGAGGTAGGCAGTTGTATTATACATTTCAAGCAAACAAGCTGGACGTCGTATCTGCCGGTAAACCCACCTATTGGCCCACAGATTTTGCTATAGTAAAAAACATCAAACGCGACCAACTGTTAGTTAGTTCATCCTATGACCTATCTTCTGATCATTCACCTACAATTGTTATTTTACACGACAGTTTTGTCACTGCACCTAAAACCCTTAGTTTCTACCCGAACAGAAATACGAATTGGTTAAAATATAAAATGTATGTGAGCTCTCACTTATCTTTGAACATCCCACTGAGAAATCCAGCTGATATTCAAGCAGCTGTAGATCATTTTACAGACGTCGTGACTGCCGGAGCCATAGCTGCAACGCCAGCAATGCCATCAGCTAAAATAATATCGCACCAGGCAACAGCAGATATTCAGATGCTCGTCATTGAGAAAAGAAGACTAAGAAGATAATGGCAAAATAGTCGTTTTCCACACATAAAAATGCAAATGAACTTATGCCAAAAAAACTTACGCAGTAAATTGAGACAGAAACTCCAATTCGCTATCGACAACTTTTTAAAAAACTTGGATCCAACGAAAAACACGGATTATAGTCTGCGGAAAGCTGTAAAGCACTTACAATGTCCAATTGCTTACGAATCCCCACTAAGACTTGAAGACCGTACTTGGGCTAAAAACTCAAGTGAAATGGCAAATGCTTTCGCAAATCACTTAGAGAAGGTTTTTGCATATGATATAAGTAATTCCACTATTCCAATTATTAGTGACACCGTGAATGATCCTATGAAATTTCGGTTGTCTTCTTTAAAATCGACAATTAAAAATACAGATATGAAGAAATCACCTGGACCTGATCGTATAACAGGATCAATGATAAGAAACTTACCTAATTCAGTTGTAAGAATTTCCCATGCTCTTGGAAGATGTCTAAAATTGTTATGATACCGAAACCAGGAAAGGACTCAAGCCAGATTACATCCTACAGGCCTATTAGCCTACTGTCAATTTTGTCAAAGATATTTGAAAAATTATTCGTCTCGAGTGTAACTCCTTTTCTAAATGAGCAAAACGTTATCCCAGATCATCAGTTTGGTTTTCGAGCAAGGCATAGTACGATTGAACAAGTCCATAGAATCGTTACCATTATTAGATCGGCTTTTGAAAGACATTTCCATTATTAGATCGGCTTTTGAAAGACATTTCCGAAGCATTTGATAAAGTCTGCCATGATGGGCTACTTACTAAAATAGTTCGGGTTCTACCTGAAAACACCCACAAGCTTATAAAAAAGCTATTTGTCCGATAGAACTTTTAAAGTAAGGTCAAAGGACCAGCTTTCAAGATGTGGGAAAATCAGTGCAGAAGTACCTCAAGGTAGTGTGCTAGGGCCGCTATTATACATCATCTATACAGCGGATATGCCGACAAGCCCACATACATATACATCAACCTTTGCAGACGACACTGCAATTATAAGTATCAGTAATAATCCAAAGGATGCATCTGAAAAGCTACAGTCCCATATTCATAAGCTAGAAGACTGGATAAAACAGTGGAGAATAAAGGTAAATCCATCAAAATGTGCTCATGTAACGTTTTCCCTTAGAAGACAAAATTGTCCACCAATCACAATAACTAATACCACGGTTCCAGCGGAAACGCACGTTAAATATTTAGGTATTCACCTAGATCGGCGTCTAACTTGGTCCCGGCACATTGAGGCAAAAATAACGTCCATAAAGCTTCGAACAAATCAACTGCCTTGGCTAATAAGTCCTAACTCAACTTTGGCTTTGGAGTACAAAGTACTTTTATACACATCCGTTATAAAGCCAATATGGTCATATGGTATTCAGCTGTGGGGTACTGCCTGTGCATCAAACATCCAGAAGTTACAGAGAAGACAGTCTAGGATTTTACGTCATATCGTCTGCGCCCCCTGGTACATAAGAAATGAAAACATACATAGGGATCTCAACGTTCCCACTATCCACGAAGAAGTTAAAACATACACGTCCAAATACGTGAACAAACTAGTCGCACATCCCAAGACTCTAGCACGCAATTTATTGCAATTTGATGGCCACCAGAGACTAAAAAGAACTGACACATTGAGCCTGGCGAGGCGGCTCTCTCTACAGAATAGAAGATAGATTTTTAAGATTTGAATACAAAAAATTAGTTACTACATTGGTAATAACTAGTAAATAATAATTTAGAAATAAGATTTGAATACTTATTGTGAATTTCTTTTCATAGAAAGATTCAAGAAAATGAAATAAAGTATAAAAAAAAGAAATATCATCTTGGATTTGCCCTAGCGTGTGACCATCCGAATGAACGCAGTTTACAACATTCGGATTTACAGCTTTTTTCAACAATTTCATGATTTCTGTCACTTTATTAAAATTGATTATGTGTCGCGCTTGATTAACAATCACTGTTTCTGAAATTAAAGCTGGTTTTGATGCTTCGATTAAAACTAGTTGATTTGTAAAGCATTGATTGGGTTTACAACAGACTTGATAACTTCTGTGGAAGACTCTTCGCTTTGTATTGTTGCAATAGACGATGACTCTGATGCTGTTAAAGTATGAGAACTTCCAATTCCTTCAGTTGCTGACAAGGTTTCGGAGCCAACTGTTGCGTCCGTGCTCATTGAGTCACTTTCCACATAATGCATATATTGACGGGATAAGGTGTCTGCCTTATCCCGTCAGCACCGATCGCACTAGACGACGCATCGGTAGTAAGTTCGAACGGCTCATTGAAGTTTGGATGAAGCAGCAAGACATCTTCTGATGTCTAATATGTTTTAATATTTTGAAATTTTTATATTTGGAGACGATTTTGCTGATACGTTTCCATTTTCTCCGCGAAGATATTTTGTGAGCGGTTTTGTTATGAGCGCGTAGTCCTTGACGAACCGGCGGTAATAACCTGCCAACCCTAAGAATGATCTCAAACTGCTTAGTGTTTTAGGGACCTGATAACTTACAATAGCACCGACTTTTTCAGGGCAGGTCTTAATACCATCTTCCGAAACAAGAAATCCTAAAAACTCTACGGAACTTTTAAACAACTTTGACTTCTCCCTTGAAACTTGCATATTTACTTTATACAATTTCTGAAGGATTCTATCAATATCAGAGATGTTTTTCAGCTGATGACGAGAAGATGATAATGTCATCTATATATGCGTGACAGGTTTTCCAAATTTATTCGCGTAAAATATCGTCTATCGCACGCTGAAGAAAATTCGAATTTTCCGTTATTAACGCTAAAAGCTGTCTTTTCTCCGTCATTCTCTGCTAACCTGATTTGATGGAATCCGGATTTTAAGTCCAGAGTAGTGAAGTAAGCAGATTTTCCCAAATTTGATAAAATGGTTGACGTATCGGGTATTTCTAAAGTCAATTACAAATCTTTTTTTCGGTTTTCCCAACTCATCAAAACCTTTCTTATCAACTACCCATATAGGATTATTATATGGAGAGCGAGAAGGTCTTATCATGCCGTTTCTCAACAAATCTGCAATTTTTTTCTTTACAAAATCATTCAAAGCAAACGGGTATGGATATGTATACTGGCTCTTGGTCTTCAGTTCTAATAGTGGCTACAACCTTGGTGACAAAGGGAAGGGATTCTATTGGATCAGCAAAGACTGCTTTGTTAACTTCCAAAATATTTTCGAGCTTTTCAATTATGTAAGCCGGTGCATCACAAGTTTTAGGGCTGATCAAATTATTGATTGCATTACAATAAAGAAACGACAGATTATCTACTCTATTTTCATATTTTAGTATTCCCGCTTTGCAGTCAATTTGCGCTTTTATTTGATTAAAAAAGTCAAAGCCAACTATTGCATAAAAAGTAGTTAAACGCGGTAAAATGAAAAAAATAGCAGTTGTACCCAGTAAATATGCTAAACATTTTGAAGTGATTTTTGAATTTGCCATTGATAGATTTTACTAAAAAGGGTTTCTCAAGTGGTTTAACTGACTTCAAGGACCGAAAATGTTTAATATAATTTTTTGATGTGCCAGTGTCGACCAGTATTTTTAACGTTCTACCTCCGACCGATATAAGGCAGGAGGAAACTGGTTCTAAAAAATTAATTTCATCTTGTATATTATGTTCACTTGGTTCAACTTGTGGAGCATAAGGCGGCTGAGGCTCAGGTGGAACATAATCGAAACTAGAACTAGGTGCCTCATTATAATCATATTGGAAGTGGTCTCCCGTAGGGCAATGTTGACTTAAATGATTAACTGTTTCCATTTTTGAGGCATTTTGACGCAAACTTTCAGCTTAGCGTTTCTGATGCTGTTGGCTGATACGGTTACTAATATCAACATCCATTGGCTCACCATAGTGTCGAATTCTATTGCTATTTCTATTAAATGTAGCGTTTGGATCCGGATTAAAAAAAAGATTGGCAAATTTGTTACTATATCTATTAATAATTAAGACTTGATTGTATGATGATTCATATGTATTGTTTGGTTGATTACTAGGAAAAAACTTTGTTGTATTGGCCTATTATGAAAATGGGGTTGCCGAACAGGTTGAAAATGTGGTGAATTATAAGTAAAGCCTTGGGTCGAATTATTCCAAAAGGTTGATGCAAAATTATATCTCGCTTGGTTAGTCTCAAGTTCCTGGGCGAGGGCGAGAGCAGATGGCATGTCTTGAGGTTTACACGAAAACAATACACCCGACATTGGACGACGTAACCAGGAAATAAATACGCGCAGAGCATTCTCCCTGTATTTTTGACCAAGCGCTTCAATTAATGCCGGATTGCCTTCATTCGTCATTATAACTTTGTTTAAAATCAGTGCTAATTTTTTCTCAACTGCATCATAAAACTCAACAATTCCCTGTCGGCCTTGCTTCAATGTGGACAATTCTTGTTCAAGCGTAAATATAGACCTTTGATCTCCAAATGAAAAGTATAACATGGATAAAATTGCTTTGAAATTCATCAACGAGTGTCAAAAAAGAACTAAGCTTAGAACTAAGCAATAATTGCATAAAGATAAAGAGATCGCAAAATTGAAAGCAAATAGTTTACAGAGATAAAGTAAATACTTTAAGCTGCCTTAACTTATATGTTAACAAATAAAACACTGAACAATTCTTAAACAAAAAGAACCAACGACAAATCATTATTCCAAAGAATAAAAATTTGATGAATTCTGCAAAATAAAATTAATAATAAAAAAAAGTGAAATAAAGTGAAATAAAAGATTTTAATTAAAAGCATGATGTCAAGACAAAGGGATTTCGATACAAATCGACAAATAAATAGCGAGATAGAGGAGCAAAAGATTGCCGAATTGGAAACGGTAATAAGACGACAGGAGGAAAAAATACAACAACAACACCATCAATTGGAACGACAATTACATCTACAACAACAATAATCGGAACAACAACAAATACAATTACAGCAACTGCAACCCCAACAGTTTCAAGTACAACAACAACAGCCGGGCCTACAATTAAATGCCCAACAACAGTTCATGATGAAACCCAAGGGCGTTATAGAGCAGTTTAGGCGGATACACCCTTTGAGCCGCGAAATCGGTATAACATCCTTTATTGGTTCCGTGGAGCTGACCTTTAGTCTATGTAACAACGATCAGCAACTGATTGATATTGGTCTAAAAATAGTCCACAGGACATTATAATTAAATACACCAAACTGAAACTACGGTGGGACACAAGGACAATAGACTATAAACATAGACTTAATAAGTGATATCATCAAGAACCCACTCTTCAAAGCAACTACAAACAAACAAATACACAAATACCAAACGATAATAAGAATTTCCAAATACAACAAAAATACCAAGCAAATAACAACAATCACTTATTCACACAAAACACTAACAAGTTAAACAGTCAGCAAGATACACAAAAATTCTATCCAAATAAGTCGAGACAAACTCGTCAATCCCATATGAGTGTAGATCAGACTGATTTTACTCGAAGAAACAATCATATGGAGATTGATAATATCGAACAAAGTTCTGACGGTGAAGTAAATTTTACGACACCGCCTCCAGATCAAAATTACCAATAATAATAATTAATATAGACAAGCAAATATTAAAATGTTTAATAGACACCGGGTCGGACACAAGCATTATCAAACCAACAGAACTTCGTGGTTTTAAACCACAACCCTTAAAGAAAAATCTTATATACAAAACAGTAAACGGTTTCATAAAAGTTACACATCTCTACAATACACCAATACCGAAGGAGTTTAACTCGACAGTACCAATTTCATGGAAAATTGTAGATTTTCAGAGCAATAATTATAATGCAATTATTGGTCAGAATTTTTTGCTTTCATTTAAAGCGAAAATTGATCTATACCACCGTTATATCGTGGTATTCGGAAACAGGTTACTTTTCCAGAATAATTTTCAGCCCATGGCCTACGAAGAAATTCGAGTAATGGAGCCAACGAAGGAAAAAAGCATAGTTGAGTCTATTGATCTAAGTCACCTAAATAACGAGGAAAAAGATGAAATACTTAAAATACTAGATAAATTTGCTGATATCGTAGTACAAGAAATCGATATCGTAGTACATGAAATCAATACAAAAACTGACAAAGCTTTGTATTTAAAAATCTACAGATATCCACAAGTACACGAACAGGAAATAGAACGACAAATTAATGAGATGCTAGAACAAAAAATTATAACAAATAGTAACTCACCTTACAATAGTCCTCTTTGGATTGTACCAAAGAAAATGGATAATTCAGGCAAAAAGAAATGGCGCTTGGTTGTCGATTATAGACTTCTAAACAATAATACTATCGATGACAAATTCCCAATCCCAAATCTAAACAGTATACTAAATAAATTAGGAAGGTTGCAAAATTTTACGACCTTAGACCTTGCAAAAGGCTTTTATCAAATAAAAGTAAATAAAAAAGACAGAGCAAAAACGGCGTTTTCAACTCCATTTGGACACTATGAGTTTGTCAGAATGCCATTTGGATTAAAGAATGCTCCGTCTATATTTCAGAGACTAATTAATACTGTCCTAAGACAGCACATCAATAAAATATGCGTCGTCTATATGGATGACATACTTATTTTCGGTACGTCATTAGAAGAGCACATATGTAATATAAACTTGGTCTTATCAACTTTAGGACAGTCAAACCTAAAAATTCAACCAGATAAATGTGACTTTCTTAAGAAGGCAACTTCATTTCTGGGACATATCTTAACGGCAAATGGTGTTAAACCTGACAGTAGGAAAATAGATACAATTCAAAAGTTAAAGCTACCAGTCACCTAAAAACAGATAAAATCTTTTATGGGCATGACGGGATCAAGGATTACGCTAAGATAACGTCGCCAATGATAAAATACTTGCAAAAAGATGCAAGGGTAATTAAAAATGATCCAAACTATATATTCGCTTTCAAAAAATTAAATGATATAGTAACAAAAACACCTATTCTCAGATATCCTAATTTTCTGAAAAAATTTTAACTAATAACGGATGCAAGTAATTTCGCTCTTGGGGCAGTTCAGAGGACGGCCATCCGTCTAACTATTCTACAGTAGAAAAAGAATTACTGGCCATAGTATGGGCAGTAAAGTATTTTAGACCCTACGTATACGGGAGAGAATTCGATTTACAAACAGATCATCAGCCACTTAAATGGCTCCAAGCTAAATTTTCAATTAGGAGAGTACAATGCTAGAATAGAACATATAAAAGGGAAAGATAATCAAATATCAGATTTTTCAAGCCGCATAAATTCTGATCATTTTGAAATAAATTGTCTAAACGACACAAGAAGGTACAACAGAGAGAGAAGACAATCCGGAAGTTCCATGGAAGTGGAAACAACTCATTCACAGGAAGAAGAACGTAATGATCATATCCCTATACTTACTACCATTGTCAATAATTTTCATCAACAGATAATTTTTCAAAACACAAAGCATAAATAATTTGAACAGGTATTTAACAACAAAATACACTTTATAGACAAAACTGATTGTTTGCATAGCCGCATACCAACATTCATATCAAAATACTTCTCAAAAGGCAAAATTGCAATATATTCCGAGTTAAATGATCACGAATATAACAAATTGCAACAAACAATAATTGAAAAATTCGGCGGCGGCCCGATAAAGTCTGTTAAGTGTTCACATTTCGCTGAAGACATCCGCAACGACGATCAACTTTATAAGCAAATAGCATTGTTCCACAAAAATGAAACCGGACATGCTGGTATAATACCAACATTTGAAGGTGTCAAAACAAAAATGTACAACCCAAAGTTGACGGAAAATATCCATGAGATTATTAATAACTGTGATATATGTACTGGCCGGAAGTATGACAGAAAACACAAAACTGAAATTGTCCACATTGACACATACATATGTTAATAGCAAACAAGCCTTTATCATTTTTGTGGACAAATTCACAAAACATGCAATATGTTTCCCACTAATGGATAGAAACAGTCGAACCTTAGTTTTAAAAATACAAGAATTTATATCCATAAAAGGCAAAATAAAAAAATTTATATTTGATAATGAATTTAACAATACTAATGTTAAGTACTTTTTAAGTAAAGAATGTATAGAATTTCATTTCACAAAACCAAACAGTCACACCGGCAATGCCGATGCCGAAAGGCTGAACAATACAATAACCGAAAAAATAAGAACCCTAAATATTGAAGAAAAATTACCAATTATAGAACAGATAAACAAAGCAATTTTTCACTATAACAATTTATATCACAATACTATAAAATGTACACCATTTGATGCCAAAAATAATAAAGTCAGTCAAAACATTGTGGAAATCTAGTTGCATATAAAGATAAAAAAATAAACAGAGCAAAAGGATGGGGAAAAATATTTAGAAACTAGACAACAGGGATTTATAAAAAATTATGAAAGTGTTAGGCACAAGTAACAACCTAAATTTGTTAAGAAAAATTTAGAAGGTATTCATATAAGCAACATTAAAAGTCCCTTGAAATTTGCAGGCCTTCGTGATAATATTCCTATTGTCAGTCATTCACCCAATAGAGTCAACTCTAACGATACAGCCACTAACGAGTGACAATGGGTATACAGCAATTAGAATGTTTGAAGCAGACCTTATCAATGAAACAAAAATTATTTTACACCTTATCAAACCAAGGGAAATTCAAAATATAGTATTTAATCTGGAAACAGCATTGATTCGCAAAAGAAAGAGTATAGAAATATTATAAATAACGAAATTCAATCACCCAAAGCCGGACCCGGACTAAACGCGGCATAGGATCAGCACAAAAATGGTTGTTCGGACTTATGGATGATGAGGTTCGACAGCATATACTCGAACACCTAGAAGTAACTAAAGCAAATAATCACAATATTATCGCAGCCACAAACCAACAAATTCTTATAAACGAAGATTTTAACATGAGTATCACAATGCTCAAAGATAGAATAGAAGAGGATAGACTTAAGATAGAAAACTCAATTAACAAGATACAAAGCTCATAAGACGAAATGTTTAATAATTTACAACTCCATAGCCTCATTATGAAACTAAAAATTTTAGAAGAAAAAGTTGATCGAATCCAAGATAATATAGCATCCGCAAAATATAATATATTCCATGAAATGAACAATATTGACTTTTTTAAGCTCAAACTCATTAGAATGGGAGTACTCATTTTTGCAAAGGACACAATAGTTTTCGCTATCAAAATACCAGATAGTTATATTCACACAACAATTAAGGTAATCATTCCCTTACCACACGAAAAAAAACTTGAAATAGACCAAGACAGAGAACTAGTAACGGAAATTAATGGCGTTTATTATATATTAAAAATTAGCAAAAATTGCATATTCTATAAAAATTGATATTGCGTTCAATATAACAAAACGTTAATAGAGACGCTTAATGATGACACGATTTTAATAATTAACGCAAAGAATACATCAATTTACCATAACTGTTAAAACAATAATAATATTAAGTTAAATAAAAACCAGGTAATCACCTATAACAATTGTACTTTAAATATTAATAATAACATATATTCAAACAAGAAAACAGAATTTTATGATAAAATTATAGACCTACCTATAACAAAACAAGATTTTCCTCGCAAGTTAACTTTTGATGAAATTGTATTAGAATATATTGAAAATGTAAAGGAAATTAAAGAAATAAAATTTGAAAACGATATTCATGTTGAATGGTGGTCCAACTATGCTAACAATTATAATAATTACACTAATAATAACAATAATGTGTATTAAGAGAAAAGAAACAATTATAATAATTAAGAGAATTCGAAGTTAGAGAAGACGAGTTACGTATGCAATCCCACATACTCAACCAACCTTCGTAGATATAAATTCAATCATTGCTAAATACACTAAACCAACCTAAAAACAAAGTCAAAGAGATTTTGTAAAGAAATGTTTATGCAATAAAAAAAATTTTTTTTTTTTATTTTCTGAAATTTGATTTCTTTTTCCGCTACTTCATACGAACTTAAAGTCTATGACATATTTTTGGAACTTATGACATTTTATTGAAATTTGAAACTTTGAATAAATATTGCTCAATACATATTTTGCTTTGTAAATCAATTGAAGTCATCGACTTTTATGGTGATGACTCAATAATTAAAATTAAATAAGAAACAGAACATAATCAGAAAAATTACGCTAAGAATAGAATTAAGAAATTTAAAATAAGCAGTCTTAAGACAACAGTGAATAAAGAACGACGTAAGAAAAACTAAAATCTGTCTTTAATTTTCAAACCAAAATTTCTGGCGTGCTGTCCGTACCATATACGATGGGCTTTTTGTCGCATTCGCGACATATGGTGCGTCGGTGTGGTATGAGACTATCATGTCTGTAGCGGGTCGAAAGAAGATACTGACGTGCCAGAGGGTTGCTATGCTTGCCTGCATGCCAGTGTGTCGAACGGTCTCAACGGATGCTCTCCAGGTCCTGCTTGGTGTGGCCCCCCTTGACTTGAAGGCGATATGCCTTGCTATCGCATTCAAATTTAAGAGGGGTTTACCACTTCTTGGTCATGACTGGCTTTCTCCTACTTACTTGGCAGATGAGAGTAGGTGCATCAAGACACTTTTAGACGAGTATATTGTTGCTAGGTGGAGGACCAGATGGACGAACAGTGACCATGGGAGGGTAACGTATGAATTCATACGTGCAGCGGACTTCGTACGACAACGCTCAGAAGTCTGCTTCGGCAGGAGCCTGGGATTCTTACTGACGGGGCACGGTTCTCTCAATGCATTCTTGCATGTGATAGGCCTGTCCGAAACTGCTGACTGTGGGTGTGGGAGGGGACCTGAGGACTGGAGACACGTACTGACAGCGTGTCCCGACTATGATGACCTTAGAGAGTTAGATGGTATGGGCTAACTTCTGCTGCTGTCCGTGCTACCACGTTCGTCTTCGTTTTCATTGCCGTTATTGTAGCTGCCACTGCTGATTGTCCTGTTCTTGCTGTTCCCGCGTTGTTGTTGCTGGGTCACTACGTGACATTGACTTGCCCGTGAGGGCAACAGCGTTCATTGTCGTTATCTGTCCATTTGTTGTACGTTTTGTCCTTACTGGTATCACTCATTATCACTAATTGTCTGTGTGTACTTGTCCCCTTGTCCATCCATGTTGATGTTTGTTTTTTGTTGTGGCGGGCTACCAGTCCCGGATCATTTTGGGGTCCAACTGGAAGTAGCTTCGGCTACGAGGTCTAACCGGAGACTAAATTCTGGTACCACGGGTGTCAGGAGCCCATGGAACTTCGGTTCCATCCTGACAATGGTGCGGCCCTTCGGGGAGCTTCGTGGTGGTTGTGGTTTAAACCCTAATCACGGGTAGAGCGCAAGCTCGATGTGGAATTGCATTGCAACCGGGTGCCGTAACCCATAGATCGGTAGGAGTTTTAGGTAGGCTCCGCTCCTCACCAAGGGGGAGGCCATGTCCAAATGCATTGTTTCGAATTGGTACTCATGTGTAGTGCGTGGGGGCGTTGGTGGACGCATTGTTTTCATCCGGTGCTGAGAGCACTGTGGGGTGAGGCCGTAGTGGCAGGTACCCACATTAATCTGTATAAATTATATACAGTAGCGGTCCCAATATACTACCATGAGGGACACAAGCTGACACTCTTTGAATAGAGAAAAAAATATCCTTTGATCTTACTCGTACTCTAAATTTTCCATCTGTCAAGAAGCTTCTAAGAAGTTTGTGAGTATTGTTAGGCAGCAGTCGCGAGATTTTGATGAGTAGCCCCTTATGCCAAACTTTATCAAACGTTTGTTCTAAAAGGCCGAAATTGTAAATCCAAACTGATGTTCCGGGATAATTGTCGCTCGCTAAGATAAAGAGTAATACTCAGTAGGAACGTTTTCTCAGATAGTTTCGAAATAATTGGAAGTAAGCTAATTGGCCTATATGACGTAATTTGATTAGCAACATCATAAAGATTTCAAATATTTTCCAAGAGGAAGGGAAGAAACCAATTCGTAGCATGGTGTTAAATATTTTGGAAAGCGATCCAGTAATACGATCAGGCCTCGGCGAGTTTTTCACATCAATATTTTTAATTGCCAATTTTAGTACAGGTACCCGAAATTTTATAGGGTCTTTAATAGTGTTACTGATAATGGATAGGCTGTAACAAATATTTGCGTAATTTGATGTGAAGACCTCCTCAAGGTGACTACCTTCTTACTCGAGTTTTTTGCCCAGGTATGATTTTTAAGTCCCAATTGTGATTCGTAGGCAACAGAACATTTCATATGCCTCATAACTTTCCATAAGCTATAACATGTGTTTTTGTTGTATCCAAGTTATTAAAATAATTTGCTAGTTCAATATCTTGCTTCTGCCGCTAAAAACTGAAGCACGTGCAATTTGATATAGCCTCCTCAGTTTTCTTTTTTCTAGAACAAGAGTTTCTATTTCATTCGAAGGTTTATATGCGCCACTGGCAGTGGTTCGCTTAATTGGAGTTGCGAGCCTGGCTGCAGAATTTACCACATCTGTGAATCGCTCTACGGTGGATTGAATATCCGTTGAATTTCTCAGAGGAATAATCTGGGAGATGTGTGTATTTTAACGAGTTTGTGTTTTTGGTTGGATTAAATGTACATTTTTAGATTAACATAATTGTTTTTCACGGTTAATAGTATTGGTGTCAGATCATAAGAACTTACTAAAATTTGATTATGTTTGATATTTTTTGTCACAAAAAAAAATCAAATCATGAGTCTTGCTAAAGTCTGATGGCCAATATGTTGGATTTCCTTCAAATATAACGTCTAATTTGTTTCCGAAAACCGCGTTATATAGTTTCTCTAGGATATACAACCACAATATGTATGCTTGGCATTATAATTACGAAAAAGAAAAATAAAAAAAAACACCTATCGTATGCCAGACTGACTCCGATAATTGCAAACAAAATAATTGAAATTTGAGGAAAAAATTAATATTGCACTGATATGTAGTAAAAGCGTTAAAAAAACTAAATACATTTCTCAACAACTACCATAAATAGGTAAAAGTCGTATTAATAGGTAATACATTTCAGTATTTGAGACACATCGTTGAATGATGTATTTTATATCGGTAAATGCAGTTTTTCAGTGACCGTGTTTGAGTACAGACGTACGTCATATCAAACGCATAACAAATATATATTTTTTTAAAAACTCAATTGAACCGTGAACAGTTAGTAATAACAAAGAAATAAATAAAAAAAAATAACAACAATATAATATATTGTGTGTAAAAAAAAAAAACAATAACAAATGGTGCATGGTTAAACCGGTTTGAACAATTGTTAGTGAGTGTATGAGCGCACCAAATATTAATGAAACAAATATAAAAAGTAATAACAACAATGCTTATTGCTCTTTTACTTACACAAATGCTAATAATGCAATGAACAATACAATTAATAAAAAAAATATCAACTTTTCTTCGCAAATAACAACACCAGAAGAAATTACAATTCAACCAAAAAACAATTCATTTACAATATCAAAAATAGTACAACGAACCGACGAAACAGGTAATTTAAAAAACCCCGTAAAAAAAGTACAAACAGGTATGGATCGTTATATAACCATATCCAAAAGGAAGGCCAGTCCTAAGTCTTCGCAGCATGAGAGCACTGCAATATAAAACAATATAAAAGCTCCCAAAGTACTGTATTGCCGGAAAGCGAAAACAGATTCTCTGTACTTGCTACAGCGGATGATGAAGCTGAACCCGCTGTCAGGGAACAAAAATCTTGCTTGTAGGTAAGGAAAGCTTTTATGTAGCTTCTATACGAACAGGTCAAATTCAAGAAACAAAGATCCAAGCTCACATTGAGAAGAATTTTCGCCTAATTGCAAGTCGCCTCGATGCAGATAATAAGAGCTATTATACGTATCAACTCAAAAGTGCTAAAGGTTTGATTGTCATCGTAAAGGGTATTGACAGTTCTGTTCCCACTGATGAAATAAAAAGTGCCATAGTGGTGGAAGGTTATGTCGTAAGGTCAGTGCAGAATATTCTAAATAAGAATAAAGTTCCCCAACCTATGCATCGTGTTGAAATGGTATTTAACGCATCTCAGCTTACCTCAAAAAACTCGGTTCATCCCATATACAATTTGCGCTACCTTTAAAACGTAATGGTCACCGTCAGTGTACTAACTGCCAGGAATTCGGACACAAGAAAACCTACTGCAAGCTACCATCCGTATGCGTTGTTTGCGGTGATGCGAACCGGATTTTGGAATGCACTTCTTCCAAAACAGACCCCAAGGTCAAAAAATGTAAAAAATAATGCGAAAGTCGTACGTAAACCTGAATATGAGCAATATAGGTCTTCCCAATTTCCTCGGCTTCATGCTGGTTCTATTGCTGGTACACAAGCTACACAGTCACACACTAAACCAAACTATTCGTATGCACAAACATTGAGAAATGATTTACCTAATGCGAATGCCAAAAGTTCTAATGAGCATAAACATTCATATGCCCACGTCCTCAAAGAGGGTGCACAGATACCCCTCACTACCAATTCGAGCTCAATCAATAATTTAATACAAACAATGAATAATTTCATGACAACTATGTTGCAGGAAATGATGCGAACCCAAAACTTAGCAAAAAATGAACCAGTTAAAAAGATGCTTCTGGAATGCTTCACTATAAAAAACTGCTTTAGAATTGATGGGTTTTTTATATATGACACCAAACACCCAAGCGAAAGGGCATGTGGTGGGACTGCCATTATAGTCCGAAAAACGTAAGGCATTTTCCATTGCCTGAATTCAGGGAAGACTTTTTGCAAGCAATGACTATAAATATTACTGATTTTAAAATTGTAGTCTCATCAGTGTATTGCCCGCCTAGGCATAAAATCTAACACCATGAATTTGCCAGGTTCTTTGCTACGCTAGGACAAAAATTTATTGCCGCTGGTGATTACAATGCAAAACATATATTGGGGATCCAGACTCCTTAGCCCTAGAGGTAGGCAGTTGTATTATACAGTTCAAGCGAACAAGCTGGACGTCGTATCTGCCGGTAAACCCACCTATTGGCCCACAGACTTTAATAAGTTGCCAGACATTATTGATTTTGCTATAGTAAAAATCATCAAACGTGACCAACTGTTAGTTAGTTCATCCTATGACCATCTTCTGATCATTCACCTACAATTGTTAGTTTCTACCCGAACAGAAACACGAATTGGTTAAAATATAAAATGTATGTGATCTTTCAACATCACACTGAGAAATCCAGCTGATATTCAAGCAGCTGTAGATCATTTTACAGACGTCGTGACTGCCGCAGCCATAGCTGCAACGCCAACAAAGCGATCAGCTAAAATAATATCGTACCAGGCAACAGCAGATGTTCAGATGCTCGTCGTTGAGAAAATAAGACTAAGAAGACATAAAAATGCAAATGAACTTATGCCAAAACAAACTTACGCAGTAAATTGAGACAGAAACACGAATTCGCTATTGACAAATTTTTAAAAAACTTGGATCCAATGAAAAACACGGATTATAGTCTGTGGGAAGCTGTAAAGCACTTAAAATGTCCTATTTCTTACGAATCGACACTAAGACTTGCAGACCGTACTTGGGCTAAAAACTCAACTGCGTTCGCAAATCACTTAGAGAAGGTTTTCTCACCACATGATATAAGTAATTCCAGTATTCCATTTATTAGTGACACCGTGAATGATCCTAGGAAATTTCGGTTGTCTTCTTTAAAATCGACAATTAAAAATGCGGATATGAAGAAATCACCTGGACCTGATCGTATAACAGGATCAATGATAAAAAACTTACCTAATTCAGACGTAAGAATTTTACTTTACATATTTAATGCCATGTTGCGCGTCGGCTTCTTCCCATGCTCTTGGAAGATGTCTGAAATTGTTATGATCCCGAAAACAGGAAAAGACTCAAGCCAGATTACATCCTACAGGCCTATTAGCCTACTGTCAGTTTTGTCAAAGATATTTGAAAATTTATTCGTCTGGAGTGTAACTCCTTTCATTTAGAACAAAAATTTATCCCAGATCATCAGTTTGGTTTTCGAGCAAGGCATAGTACGATTGAACAAGTACATAGAATCGTTACCATTATTATATCGGCTTTTGAAAGAAAGCAATACTGTTCAGCTTTATTTATAGACATTTCCCAAGCATTTGATAAAGTCTGCCATGATGGGCTACTTACTAAAATAGCTAGGGTTCTTCCTGAAAACACCGATAAGCTTATAAAAAGTTAATTGTCAGATAGAACTTTTAAAGTAAGGTCAAAGGATCAGCTTTCAAGAAATGGGAAAAATCAGTGCAGGAGTACCCCAAGGTAGTGTGCTAGGACCGCTATTATATATCATCTACACAGCGGATATGCCGACAAGCCCACATACATATACATCAACTTTTGCAGACGACACTGCAATTATAAGTGTCAGTAATGATCCAAAGGATGCATCTGAAAAAGTGCGGTCCCATATTTGTAAACTAGAAGACTGGCTAAAACAGTGGAGAATAAAGGTAAATCCATCGAAATCTGCTCATGCAACGTTTTCCCTTAGAAGGCAAAATTGTCCACCAATTACAGTAACTAATACCATGGTTCCAGCGGAAGCGCACGTTAAATATTTAGCTATCTACCTAGATCGGCGCCTAACTTGGTCTCGTCACATTGAGACAAAAATAACGCCCATTAAGATTCGAACAAATCAACTGCATTGGCTAATAAGTTCTAACTCAACTTTGGCTTTGGAATATATAGTCCTTTTATACAAATCCGTTATAAAGCCAATATGGTCATATGATATTCAGCTGTGGGGTACTGCCTGTGCATCAAACATCCAGAAGTTACAGAGAAGACAGTCTAGGATTTTACGTCTTATCGTATGCGCCCCCTGGTACATAAGAAATGAAAATATACATAGGGATCTCAAAGTTCCCACTATCCGCGAAGAATTCAAAACGTACACGTCCAAATACGTAAACAAATTAGTCGCACATCCCAACACCTTAACACGCAATTTATTGCAATTTGACGGACACCAGAGACTAAAAAGAACTGACACATTGAGCCTGGCGAGGCGGCTCTCCCTACACAATAGAAGATAGATTTTTAAAATTTGAATACAAAAAATTAGTTATTACATTGGTAATAACTAGTTATTACATTGGTAATAACTAGTAAATAATAATTTAGAAGTAAGATTTGAACACTTATTGTGAATTTCTTTTAGTAGAAACATTCAATACAATGAAATATAAGTATAAAAAAAGTCGGTAAATGCAGTTGCAAAAAACAACAACATGCTTCTGTGGGAGCATTCATAATTCACCAACATACCAGCAGAAAGAAGACAATTCCTGAATGCATATGAAATATAGTAGACCAACAGTCCAGCGAATTTAGATCTTAGCTTAGATCTTTTGTATAGGTTCGACTCTTTAGAAATGGAAATTGCTTCTAAAATCGAATTTGCAATGCCAGCTGAAAGGAAGCCGACTATGCGCAAAAGAGGACCTTATGTTAAGAGATACGACACAATTAATTTGTCTACGATGCGAGATAGCTTCGGCATTTCAGACAGAATTGCCTCGTGTTTAGCTACAGCTTTATTCAGATATTGGCTTTACGGATGAAAATTGGGAACCAATTATTATAGATAAACCCAAAGTAGGTCGTAAAAAAGCGAAAAGTGGGTAGTCCGTTCGTCGTATGCCAAACAATGATTCAGCCTTAGCACTGACACGGGAAGAAATTAGTGGAAAACGCCATCCGAGAGTGAAAAATGAGACTCATATAGTGATTGTTAAAGAGCCGGGAAGCAAGTTGTTAGGTCACATAAAAGTGGACGCTGAGGACACCAATACTAAACAGTTGCAATTATGTGTGTTCTTCAAACAAGCAATATTATCGCTTACCGGGATAAATTGTTATTTTCGCTGGTTAACAAAAGCCAGTAGACTCTTGCGCGTATTTGTTGCAACTAGTGAGCCTTTAACAAATTTAAAAATATTGGCTAATTTTATTAAGAAAATTTATGTGCCGATGTACTGTAATGTAATGTAAAATTGTATAATTCAGTAGTACATGGCAGTGCGCTTTTCCTTTTGTTTACACTTTCGCCCATCCGAAAAATATATGGTTCACAATGCTTTTCGACAAAAGGAAACCTGTTCGTGAAAGAGCCATTAGCAAAATTTTGTATTTAATATAATTCTATGAATTTCAACTGCACAGATTATATGGACAATATTATGGACTTAGATAATAACAACATTATTATCTGAGCCTTCATTTACTGCAAGCATCCTACACGAATTGGGAGTATATTAAATCTTATGATGTACCACTGCCAGATCCAGGAATTTCGTCGCATATCCAGGAAAACGAGCGATGTATGCAGTTGCTAACGCATGTCTCACGACGAGTAATTGCAGAAAAACGTGACGATGTTATGTCAGTGACTTGGAAAAGTTGAACCCAAACACCCTGAATGGATTGTAAAAAAGGCTTAGGAAGTTCAATTGCTTGAATTATGAAACAAACAAGCGATTGCTTTAAGTTTTCGAGATATTTGCACCTATATATCCAAAAGGAAAACTTATTTTTTATTTACACAATTTTCAAACATATATCTCAAAAACTAAAAGCGATGGACCATTTTCAAGGTCATATTCAAACAAGCAGGCAAAACTTATTTAAAAGCATGCCAAAAACATTTAGGAAAGTGTATTTTGGTACAAGTGTCTTAAAGAAAGATACACCTTTTTTACCTGCCACTGTTTCTGAAAATTTAAACTTAAGTAGCATAGGAAGTCTGTATTAACATACGTTGTTTTCAAAATTTTTAAAATAGCGCTTTTTGAGATAAAGCTTTCTAAAACTTAAGGTTTAACCAATGACCTTTGACTGTTATTTAAAAAATTTATGGAATGCCATTTTGAAGGTGCTCTTATTACTTATTATTTGAAACCTAACTGAGATCTGCAATTTGAGTACTTTTTCAGATAGCAGCATTTATGCCATAACAACTCGTAGTGTTTAAATAAGGAAATTCTAGTGATTTAACTCAAACGTTTCGTCTGAATTAGCACTATTTTTACTTTTTCCTTTGTCTTTCCAGCACTTGTAACTGAAAGACTTGAGATTTAGATAAAGAAGTAAAAAACCATTGTTTTTGAAGGCTGTAAATCAACTGCACTTTATTTGTGAAAATTGTTCACCTTTTATACATTATTAAAATAATTACATACTTAATAATACGGAAATGGACTTAACATTAAGCAGCAAACAAAAAAGTTGGCCTAAATAAATAGTGCTAACTAATACAAACGAATTTTACTAAGGCAAATGAACTGAGTTAAGTACATACATATATGTGTGTTATTTATAAAATACTGCATGCGTTGCAGTTTAAGTTAAATTGACATAATTTTGTGTAGTGCATACGTTGTAATTTATTTTAAATAAAACTTTAATGCATATGTTGTAATTTAGATTAATATAGTGACGAACAAATTAATAAATTATTATTTAATAATTGTACATCCTCCCCGGCATTGACATAGTGAACAAACAATGTTTGTTCTTTCAGTAAGATTAGACTTCCGACGTGTTGCAATTATAACTGACATGAATGCTATGGCTATTACGCTGACGATTAATGCAGAATATGCAACAGCAATACCGTGTTGTGAAGTTGAATGATGTTGAAAATATGACTTGTTTATTGTTTCCAGCTTTTGTTGCAAGCCCTTTATTTCAATTAGTTGTATCGAAATCTGATCTGTGTAATTTGTTCTTTCAATCTTTTCGTCTTTTGAAGGAAGTTGATAAGAAAGATCTGAGATGTTTGCAAGGCTGGTGTACGATGATCCAGTAATTGTCGATATCGATTGTTGTCCGGTTATGTGAATAAAATCGTGCTTAAGAATACAGTCTGGGCTGATAGTTAGTAATCCAGAGCCTTCTAGATATAAAGTTGTAATTTCCTTTCCACAAACTGCTGTGGGCTGTGTGATTGATGATGATGAATATATCCATTGGTTTTTATGAATTAATGGCGTCCACGTTACATTTGCCGGGAAATTCTTTAGCTTGCGGTTCGGAGTACTAATGTTGTTAAATTAATTAATTTCACATGAGCACCTTTCTGCTCCGAAATTGTATGCAAGTTGTATATTATAGCATATGAAACTATCCTCCTTGATGACGTCACACGATTTCAGTTGATCTGTTGATACCGGCAAATAGTGTCTTAGGTTTGTATATATTGCTAATATAGGACTGCACGGTTTTATCGTTAGCATTGTGTTATTTATTGGGCTGGGAACAGGAATTAAATTGTATAATTTAAATCTCTCATGCTCTGTTAGTGGCAGCGTGATACTAAATATCACGTGTTCCTGAGTAAATCCACCCATTATTTATATTAATTTATAAAGATCTAACAAATCATTATCAGATAATGGTAAGATTAACGATTCAGGTATATACGTCTTAATTTGTTGTATTTCTATCTCTAATTGTAGTGGAGTTAGCAGCAAAGGGCTGATCTTTCCATGATGTGTGTCAGTTAATGTGTCCAGGATACATGCTTGCGTTCTTTGTAAGTTGGTTGCTATAAGTGATAGTTGCATAAAGCCCATGTTGAATAGCTGTGCAAGTCTAATTTGATATAATTCTGCTTTGTGTGATTCTTCGCTTTTTACTAAGTCATTTATTGTTGATGGAAGGCTATCAAATTTGAACTTTTCTGCGGTTAGACCTTGTTTAAGAATGTTTATTGTGGAGTTTATAACGCAGGTTTGATACTTTATGGGTTGTAGCATGAACGAATCGTCTTATTGTAACTTGGTGATGACATTTTTTCTGCATATTCGGAGTCAAGCACACCAAACAGTGAATGTGCTATATTTCCGACAAAATCAATATCACCTCTTTTTTGCCGGGAATTATACAGCAGTCTGTTATCTAGACTCAAGTCAGTTTCAATGTGTTGCAAGTGTTATATTATATAAGTACATGATGTATTGGACTTCATTTTTCTGCAAAGGTGTTGTAGCGATTTGGTGCCGTTTACTAAAAATGATGTATCAGTCCAGTAAGCTGATAGGTCATAATACACCACTAGCTCTCACTGACTTGTAGATATATATGTTGATCCGATTTATTCATAATGAATTCCCAGCTTAGATCCAAAACCTTTGCTATCGATTAGTATTCCCATGACCACTGGGAAAATAAATAGCAGCGCAATCAATGTCATGCATATAATACTGATTGGTAGTCTTGTTCTTTTGCCCTTGGGTTCATTGCATTGATCTTCAGCTATTGTATTTCCTCCTGTTGTGTTTGAGACCAATTTTGTTGATTCTGAATTCTCTTCGACAGGGAGCAATGCGAGACGATGTATAGGTCTTTTATATATTCCATATGCGGTTTTTACATCAGCAACTCGAATGGATCCATCATTTGAGACGGGTT
>OZ010652.1:73136071-73138571 GCA_963932375.1 Phania funesta | reverse complement strand
CTTCTCAAGGTAGAGACTCCAAGTAATTCAGCACTACCATTACGCCGAAGTGAACCATGCACAGACACTAGAACCTCAACGATTGAACTCGTTAGAAAATGGGGACTAAAATACGACGGCGGGAGAGACCCACTCGGTTTTATCGAGCGAGTGGAAGAACTCGCTAGTATGTATGAAATTGAGATAAATAGTGTCCTGCCCGTCCTGTCGGAACTATTCCGTGAGAAAGCGCTGATCTGGTGGAGAAACAACAACAAGCAGTGGAACGAATGGTCTAGTTTTAGAGTCGATTTTTATGCATTTTTCTTGCCGCCACGATATTTCGAAAAGTTGGATGACGAAATTCGTAAAAGGACACAACGACCACGAGAAGCTTTTAAAGATTATGTCGTAGAACTGCAGGATTTGATGCGTCATGCACATTTGAGTCCGGACGAAAAACTAGGCCGAATTTATCGCAATGCCAATGCAGACTATCTATGGTATATCCGGCGTAAGGATTTTACTACCCTGGAGGAGCTCATCAGCCTTGCCACCGATTTAGATAGTATTCCCCGTGGGACTCCACCAGCACGAGGAGAACACCACCGCATGGTTAACAGCTTAGCCGCATGCCCAACGAGTTTTCAAGAACAAAAGACAAGTCAAAAGCGGATCATGAAGCACCCTAAAAATCAAACACACCTCACCGGGGAGGTTAAGGTCGCACAAGCAGTTCCAAAACCTACGTGCTCATGGCTAGCAAACAAAATGGAAGAAGTACGCCGCCACCCGAAGGAACACCCCGACTACGTGATTGTCGATGAGCAGCTGTACCGTTACATGTCCAAGGCATCAGGTACTGATGATCCCACACCATGGAAGCTATGCGTAGCAACACCATTAAGAAACCAGGTCTTACAAGAAACGCATGACCAACCCGCCGGAGGCCATTTAGGAGTAAAAAAGACTTTAAGAAAAGTCGCTAGTCGCTATTACTGGCCGGGCATGGCACGAGACATTCACCAATATGTCCGAAGTTGTCAGATCTGCCAGCAATATAAAGTCTCACAACAAAAGATAGCAGGAGAAATGCTTACACGCCAGCCACAAGAACCATGGTCATTAATTTGCGCAGATTTCATAGGTCCCTTACCTAGAACCACACATGGCAACACAGTGCTCCTAGTATTCTTCGATCCTTTTTCAAAATGGTGCGAACTGATTGCAATGCGCAAGGCCACTGCCGAGGGGGTAGTGAAGGCATTCAGGGAGAGAATATTATCGCGATATGGTGTTCCCAAAACGTTTCTTACCGATAATGGTGCCCAATTTACGTCACGAATACTACGAATATATTTAAAGGAACTGGGTGTGAATCAACAATTCACAGCTCCATACACGCCGCAAGAAAACCCAACAGAAAGAGCCAATCGTACGATCAAAACTATGATGGCCCAGTTCACTAGACAAAAGCATACCAAATGGGATGAACTATTGCCGGAAATCATGTTGGCCATAAATACCAGCACGTCCGAATCAACGAGCTATAGCCCAGCGTATATAACCCAGGGGAGAGAACCACGTTTACCAAACGCTTTATATGACCAAGTTACTAGCGGTACCGGAACTCGTAGCGTAAGCCCTGAAGAGCGAGCAGACCAATTACAAGAAGTGTTCCGTATCGTTCGAGGAAATCTACAAAAGGCATCACAAAACCAAAAACATCATTACAACTTGCGACGCCGCCAGTGGAAGCCCACGGTTGGAGACCACGTTTTGGTGCGACAACACCCGTTGTCAAAGGCTATCGATAATTTTGCCGCTAAACTGGCACCTAAATTCGGGGGACCTTATGTCGTTACGGGATTCGTGTCCCCCGTCATAGTATCATTGAGTAGAGTAGATCGTAGTGAAGTGCGCACTGCTCACCTTAGTGAATTGAAACCTTTTGTAGCAACCCAAACTAATAGACTATTTTCTTTGGATCTTCCTAGACTACCCAACACTGAAGCCAACAAAATACGCGTGATGAGTAAGGAACGGGAAAAATTCGAGGCCTCCAGAAAGAGATTCCGCCGCAATTGGGAACGCGTCTGGAGAGCCAGAATTCTAGTACCAAATACCAACCCAACGCCGATGATAGGTACTCACGCACAATCGGCCATGCCACAGCGAAACGAGATTTCCATGGGAAGCGGGTCCGCTATTAACTCCTCAACTTCGTGCACACTCCATCAACATCTTAGCGAAGAGGAATCGCAGTCATCCGCCAAAAAACAATACCAACCGAATGCCAGTCCTGACGGTCCTAGAGGAAACCCCACAACCAACTCATGCGAGTCTGTTCAATCCACTGGGTCGCTCGAAGAAAGACCAAAATCAGTAATTGCAGCATCATCCAGTCCATCGCCAACCTCGTCATCCAGCTCAGCATCATCATCAGCATCATCATCAACGTCATCTTCATCTAGCTCATCATCGTCCACCGCACCATCACCTAGCTCCCGATCATCCAGTT
>OZ010652.1:73101071-73108571 GCA_963932375.1 Phania funesta | reverse complement strand
TCGTTTCCGTGTTATCGTTGTATCCAAATTCACCCTCCTGGGACCAATTTGGTAAAGCATTCTAGGAGCTACTCGCTGTAGGTCACGATCGAGTGTCCTGTGCTCTGTCTATCTGCGTTTTATTGTCAATCTGTGTTCATGAAAAACGCTGCCCAATATGCCTGCTGGTCCCCCATCCTGGTAGATTTTGGTCACCCCTAGGTATTTTATTTCCCTAGTGCCCCCCAGGTCTTAGCAAAGACATGGTGAAAGTCCCCAATTCGCCGAATGGGAGGGTCCCGATGGAGGATCTAGCAACCCCACACGGGATAATAATAATAATAGTACTAATAATAATAATAATAATAATAATAATAATAATAATAATAATAATAATAATAATAATAATAATAACAATAATAATAATAATAATAATAATAATAATAATAATAGTAATAATAATAATAATAAATATAATAAAAATAATAATAATAATAATAATAATAGTAATAATAATAATAATAATAAAAATAATAATAATAATAATAATAATAATAATAATAATAATAATAATAATAATAATAATAATAATAATAATAGTAATAATAGTAAAGTAAACAACATTGCTGAAACCAGCAATTAAATTTATTTTAAGTTGTAGAACTTTTTATGTCATTAAACTTTTTATACTATTGAACTTTTAAATATCGAATTACATTTCCTGGTTTATGAGAATTGCGAAATATAAAATTTGCTTAATATGATTTTCAATACAATGTAAATTGGGTCAATATAATTTTTGCTTATTAATCTTTTCAATATATTTTAACTTTGATCGATTTAACCAATAGGAAATCGAATCGATTGATTTTTGGTAACTAAGCAATTTATTGTAAAAGAATTTTAAGTCTTCTTTAAGATTAAAAGAAATGAAACGGCAGTCTTTGCTGCATATCGATTGTGAACGGTTGAAATAAAATTAAATATTAAAATTTGTAAAATAAAATTGTTTTCAAAGTTTAAGTTTAAAAAAGTGTTTTTCATTTGTGAAATAAAATTGTATTTGAAGTTTGAAGTTTAAAAAAGTGTTTTTATTTATTTGCACCTAGCAAGGAAACTTAACTGGCGCCCGAGCAGGGACCTGATTTAAGGTCTCCTTATAAAAAATAAAAAATTTCTGCGATCACTACGGAGCTCTCCAGAAATAAAATAAATTAATAAATATCCTGCGATCTCTACGGAGCACTCCAGGATCTATAAAAAAATTAATTATTATAATAAAATTAATCAAAGGCATCCTCCTTCACCAAACTGATATTCCTGGTGATTCCAATTTAACAAAAAATCACGAAAGGTTATCAGAGTGAAAGTGAAGCAATCCGTACCGCAGTAGGCTCCCGCGAAAATCAAAGTGGGGTGCCAAAAAGGAAAAATACGGACCTTCCGCGAGGATAACAGGTTTCCTAGCTAGATCGCGTCGGTAGCAGCAAGGACTCACAGGGGATATTATCCCTCTGAAAAAATTTAATTTTTTTATTAAATAAAGTTTATAGAAGTGTGAATTGAGAAAATTTGTTTTTTAATTGAAAAATTTAATTCAAAAAATTGAATTGGAAAAAATTTTTTTTAAATGAAAAAGTTAATTGAAAATTAAAATTAAAAATTGAAATTGAAAAATTGAATTAAAAAAAAAAAAAAAAAATTTAAATTTAAAAATTTTATAAAAAATTTTTTAAATGAAAAAAGTAAACTGAAAAATTCAGATTAAAGATTAAATTGAAAAAATTAAATTAAAAAAATTAAATTGAAAAAATTGAATCGGAAAATTCAATTGAAAGAGTTTAATAAAAAACAAATAAAAAAATTTAAAAAAGCATTGCAGTTTATCAAAAAAGAAAATTTTAAAAAAATATAAGTATAAACTAAAAATTACAAAAAATTTTTTCATAAAGTGAAAAAAATTAAAATATAAAGGAAGTGGAAGTGTATCCAATCCCGTTGCTGATAAATTTTTCAGGTGAGTGAATCCTTTTACCACTTTTCTTTTTTTTACAAAGTAATTATGGACGAAATAAGAGATACTGTTACTGCCCTCACTGGAGCGGTTAATCGATTGTTAGAACAGGCAAAGTCTATGGAAAATAGATTAGCTAGGATAGAGCAGGCTAATGATTTAAATGAGCTTAGGATTAGAATAAATTCGTTGGAGCAAACGGGGCGAAATGAATTTGCTATTGTAGAAGAAGCGGCTCCAATTTTGCAGCCACCACGTAACGAAGAGGATCTTAAAACTATAAGTAGGTTACCTGATAGTGTGAAGGAGCTTAGAACTTTTGATGGCAATCCATTACAAAATGTATCATGGGTACATGCCGTCGAGATGGTATTAAAGGATTTTGCTATTGTGAGGGATAAACCAATCTATCGCTCTATTATGCAGAGCATAAGACAGAAAGTAATAGGAGAGGCAGATGCTGCTTTGGTCTCCTACAATATCTTCGATAGTGATTGGCAAGATGTAAAAAGGATACTCTCGCTTCACTACGCAGATAAGAAGGACATTCAAACCCTCGAACATCAACTTAACCAACTTTCACAAGGCTCATCAAAAGTAGATGAGTTCTATTCGACAGTTAACCATCAACTGTCATTGATAATAAATAAGCTCAAAACTGAATCATTTAGTGAAGAAACGGTTAATGCTTTGATAACCACCCATAGAAATAGGGCGTTAGACATTTTTATACGTGGACTTAACCCCGAATTATCAAAAATGGTTATAATTCAGCGTCCAAAGACCTTACCAGAGGCATACTCGGCATGTTTAGAACTGCAAAATCTTACCATGAGAAATAATATTCTACATCCAAAAAGTCAACCGCGACCAAACCTTCATGTGCAACCTCAACAGGTCACAACCACTCCACCAAGACCCCCTAAATCTTTTCTCACCAATAACAGACCTAATAACTTTAATTGGCAGCATAGGAATAATAATTACCGTTATAACTCATTCGATTCAAGGTTTAAACCAGCACATTTCCCCAGAGCTAATAATCACAACGCCGAACCAATGGATATAGACCGATCAATCCAGACTCGTAAAATTGATTATATGAATCGCCCAAAATTAACGGAAAAAAGAACTGCGACAGAAATGTACAGAAAGGACAAACAACCACGTCTGTTTCATTTGAACTCCCTTCATGATCAGGAAGAATCAGCTCCTAAACAGGAAGACGAATTACTTCATGATTTTGATAGCCTTGCAGCAGAGAAAAATTTTATGGAGGTAGGCCCTCAAGCCTACCTTACATAGAATACGTAACAAAAAACCACAATATATTAGAATTATTGATCGATACCGGCTCGAACAAAAATTTTTGCAACTCAGCTCTGTCTGCCGGAAGTATAACATTGTCCAAACCATTCACTGTTAAAACTGCAGGAGGAAAAATTAAAATCACAAAGAAAATAACAGGAAAATTTTTTGCACAATACGGTGTATTAGATCCTATCACATTTTACGTTTTGCCAGGTCTCAATACCTTTGACGGAATAATAGGAGATGATAGCCTTAAGTCTCTCGAAGCCATTGTTGATAGGAAAGAAAATATTTTATTGTTAAAAAGGAAAATTACTATACCCATTAAAGCCAAAATTTCTGATAGCTTAAACCACGTGCTTAGCGAGCCTGTGCCTATTGAAATGAGAGATAAAATTATTAATCTTCTTGATAAGTATAAAACTTTATTTGGGCCACTGGATGATAGACAAGCTGCAGCCACAAGTGTGCGGGCAGAAATTAAAACAACCACGCCTGATCCTATCTATACTAAGAGTTATCCTTACCCAGCAGCAATGAGGGAAGAGGTGGAAAGACAAATTGCAAAATTGTTGTCAGACGGTATAATTCGTCCTTCCAAAAGCCCCTATAATTCTCCCATTTGGATTGTGTCAAAAAAACCAAATTCAGACGGTGAAAAACAATACCGTCTTGTCATCGACTACAAGCGCTTAAATGCTGTAACCGTCGCCGATGCCTACCCCATTCCAGATATCAACGCAACTTTGGCAAGTCTAGGCAATGCCAAATATTTCACTATGATTGATTTGACTTCAGGTTTTCACCAGGTTCCCATGAAGAGCTCAGACATTCCAAAAACTGCATTTTCAACTATGAATGGCAAATTCGAGTTCCTCCGCCTGCCATTCGGTCTGAAGAATGCGCCTGCGATCTTTCAACGAATGATTGATGACGTCTTAAAGGAATATATAGGAAAAATGTGCTACGTCTACATAGACGATATAATTGTGTTTGGGCGTAGTGAGGTGGAAACTTTATACAATGTGGAAACAATTTTTAAAAGATTGGAAGAAGCAAATCTAAAAGTGAACATTGAAAAAACTCATTTTCTGCAGACAGAAGTGGAATTTTTAGGTTACCTGGTCAGTTCCGAAGGTATAAAGCCAGACCCAAAAAAAGTTGACGCTATTAAAAAACTCCTGCCTCCTTGCAACTTAAAAGAGCTTAAAAGCTTTTTAGGAATGACATCCTATTACAGGCGCTTCATTAGGGACTATGCCAAGGTGGCAAAGCCTCTAACAAATTTGACGAGAGGCGAAAACGCGCAGGTTAAAGCTACGCAATCGAGAAAGGTACCAATAACATTGGATGGCGAGACACTCTTGGCTTTTCAAAAATTAAAAAATCTTTTAACTACAGCTGATATTCTTGAATTCCCTGATTTCGATAAACCATTTAACCTAACCACTGATGCCTCCAACTACGCAATTGGAGCTGTTCTTTCACAGGGCGAAATCGGTAAAGATAAACCTATCGCATACATATCTAGGTCGCTAAATAAAACAGAAGAAGGATATGCCACAAATGAAAAAGAAATGTTGGCTATTATATGGGCACTAGACAATCTCAGAAATTATTTATATGGTGCGAAAAAAATAAAAATTTACACCGACCATCAGCCTCTTACTTTTGCCTTAGGTAACAGGAATTTTAATGCAAAATTAAAAAGATGGAAGGCACGCATAGAAGAGTATAATCACGAATTAATCTACAAACCAGGTAGATCAAATTTTGTTGCAGATGCTCTCTCTAGATTGAAAACTAGTGTTAACCATATCAGCGACGAATCTACTGAAACAGCCAGCGAAGGTGATTCACAGCGTACCGAAACAGCCTCTGAGGTAGAAGATAAACACTCAGAAACTACAAGAACAGCATCAGAAGCAAGAGATTATGATACTGAATCAACTGACTCAACTGTACACAGCACCGATCAAGATGGATCTGACCTTATGCCGCATGTAGAAGTTCCAATCAATGTTTTCAGAAATCAAATAATTTTTAAATTTGGCCCCGATTTGCAATCACAAGAAACGCCTCATAATAACGTTCATCGACACTACGTTTCATCGCCCGAATGGAATAAAGAAAAGCTTCTAAGCATTCTCAGAAAATTATTGAAGCCTAATATAATTAATGGTATTAAAGCTCCCGAAATATGCTTACAAACTCTGCAGGACATCTATTTACAACATTTTTCTGGGTATAAAATTAGAATTGCACAAAAAGTAGTCACCGACATTAGTTTGGAAGACCACCAATTCGAAGTAATTCAGAAAGAACATCAAAGAGCGCATAGAAACGCCAAAGAAAATAGGAAACAGATATTAGATAAATATTACTTCCCTAGAATGTACGCTTTGATAAAAAGTTTTGTAGATCGTTGTGAAATATGCAAAGGCAATAAATACGACAGAAACCCTTTCAAACCTCAATTTCAAGAAACACCCATCCCACTTATGCCATGTGAAATTTTGCACATGGATATATTTGAGATACAAAATCAAAAATTCTTGTCTGTGCTAGACAAATTCTCCAAGTTTGCAAAACTTTTTCACATAAGTGACAGGTCTGTATTACACATCAGAGAAAAATTAGTTAAAATTCTTCACTATTTTACAGCACCGAAGATTTTAGTAACAGACAATGAAAGAAGTTTTCTTAGTCCTTTGATTAGGGACTTCCTAGAAAGATTAGGAATAAAAATTTACCTGACGCCATCGCAACGTAGTGAAGTAAATGGACAAGTGGAGCGTCTGCACTCAACGCTAATTGAAATCTATAGGTGTTTGAAGACAGATTATTCCGAACTTAGCGTACAAGAATTAATATATGTCGCGGTAGACAGATACAATAGTACTATACACTCAGTAACTGGCAAAAGACCCAGCGATGTGTTCTTTAACAGAATAGGAACTTCTGATATGGACAAGCTGATTGAAGCACGTTCTAAAATTAATAAAGACCTACGAAAACTTATTAAAAGAAATGTAAAGGAAAGAACCAAACGTATGAATAAAAAACGTTCTTTGCCTAGAAAATACAAAAAAGGTGACGCAATATTTGTTAAAATAAAAAATATAAAAGCCAAAAATAAGCCAGTTTACAGAAAAGAGATAGTAGAAAAAGACAACAGGGTAACAGTACGAACGGCAAGTGGTAAAAGGATCCATAAAGCTCACATTAAAAATCTTAAAAAGAACGTATAAGAAGATTAAATTTAAAATATATTCCTTTACTTCCTTTCACAATATAATGAAAATAAAAAGCGCAATTGACGCGTAAAATTGAAAAATGTATTATATAATTGTCATATAACATAATATAGAGAACATCAGCTAGGCCTGGACAGTATTCGGGAGATGAGCTGATGCTCTGCTTGGTAAGTTGCATAAAGGCATATATATGCAACGGCGGCAGGGTATAAGTTCATCACTTAGTGTTCCGAGTGAACCAAGAAACTATTCAAAAACTGGCTGATGCAGAATTATAAAAAAAAAAAAAAAGAGAATATTTATGACAAAAAATCACTAAATAAATTAGGAAAAAATACCTAAATATTTATAAGAAAAAAATAAAAAAATAAAAAAAAAAAAAAAAAAACTGCTTTGCATTTACATACCCTTAGTATTTCCTAACCATTAAGAATTATTATTTTACAGAAAATGTTTCTACCAATATATATTTTCACCCTCATACACATGGGTATTAACACATCGAGTGCAGCACAGGTATACCATTACGACGCCCCCATAGTCACCATACGAGCAGGCAACGCATGGACAATCAACGGCAACTTTAAGCTGGTTCATGTTGCAAATCTAGATGAGTATACGAAGATGGCTGAGAATGTCACGTTGTTGGTTGAAAAGCTAATACCTCCAAGCAAAACCAAAGAAATTATCAACTATCATCTGGGTCAAGTACACGATAGGCTAATGGAACTGGGGAGTGTACAAAGGAAAATAAGAAGATCAATTGATTGGATAGGTTCCGCCTGGAAATGGGTAGCAGGCAACCCAGACGCAGCAGACTGGAATGCAGTTTTGAAAAGCCAAAACGAAATAGTTCACAACAATAATGAACAGTATAAAATAAATTCACAACTCCTTAAGACCACGGACGACATCGTGCGGAAAACCAACAGTCTTATC